>CANYBF010118442.1:0-30898 GCA_948192965.1 Dalechampia spathulata
TAGCATATTCATGACATCTGGGAGTGTAAATGCCTAACAGAGCGAGAGAAAATGAGGAAAGGCATGCTGGATCATATATTACAGGATTCCATAATGGAATCGTATATTATATTTCCTCCTATGGGAGTTGAGTCTCGAGACATAGGCATAATAAAATTGCCTACGGGCCAAGATTACAGTTGTCCTCCTTCGAGAGTTGAGTACCGGTACATAGGGATCCAGTATGGAAATATATTATGCACAATAAAGAAAAAAGGAAAGAGGGAAGAGAGTACAGAACAGGAAAAGAAAATGGGACAACATAGCATTGCATCGTATTGCCTGTTACTTGACATGTTTGTCTATGTTTTATGCATGTATGATAGCTAGTACCACTGAGTCTTCGACTCAGCGTTTATCAATTGATGAACGCAGGTTCCGAGCCTACGGTAGAAGGCCCAGAGCAGTGATTGCTACGTCAGCAGAGAGGCGGATTCAACAACGAATCCCTGTCTCGAGGTAGTCTGGAGCAGCCGAGCATATTTTCTTTTTGTAGCCTTGTATTGTAGCTTGTATATATGAGAGAGGCAGTAATGTAATTGTAGTTTGGTGGTGGTTTGTACGGTTATTGTAATCAGAACCTTTGTATATTAATGAATATACTTGTTTATAGATATGTTCATTCAATTGAATGTATGTTGTTATCCAGGGTTATGTTTGGTTTGGTTTATGGATTTCACCGCCATACTATCTGTTGTCCCCATATGACGTCTATTTATATGTGTATAGGTGTCCCTTGTAGTGTATACAGTGGTTTTTCATATGGGAGATCATTGTGTATGCTACGGGAGCATGTTACTCCAGGTATGGGCTGGGCATGACATAATGTCAATGTGCTTAGTTATAGAATGCTGAATAGGATTCCTAGAAAGATTTATTGCACTAGTGTTATCATACTTAATAGATGTACAAGAAACACAAATATTATAATCCCTTAATTGTTGTTAAATCCAAAGAACTTGAGCACAACAATAACCTGCAGATATATACTCAGATTCAGCAAACATAATATCAGGCCTAGATGTAGTTAGATAAAGTAGACTACCTATCATACCTCTAAACTTCTTTTGATCTACTAGCTTTCCACTTTCATCTAACAATAGTTTAGTAGTCGTGCTCATTGGAGTTTTGCTAGCTTTAACGTCTTCTAATCCAAACTTCTTGAGCATTTCTTGAGTATACTTGAATTGATTGATGAAGATTCCATCTTCATATTGATTAACTTGAAGTCCTAGGAAATACTTCAACTCTCCCATCATGCTCATTTCAAATTCACCCTGCATACACTCGGAGAACTCCTTGCACAACTTTTCATTAGTAGCACCAAATATGATATCATCAACATAAATTTGAACAAGAAGAATGTCATGTTTGTAATGTTTAATGAAAAGTGTTGTGTCTGCCTTACCTTTATCAAAACCATGGTCAATAAGAAAAGTACCTAACCTATCATACCAAGCTCTAGGGGCTTGTTTAAGGCTATATAAAGCTTTGATAAGTTTAAAAATATGGTTTGGAAATTCAAAATCCTCAAAACCAGGGGGTTATGCAACATAAACTTCTTCATTTATAAAACCATTTAAAAAAGTACTTTTAACATCCATTGAAATAATTTGAAGTTCATGTGAGATGCATATGCCAATAACATCCTAATAGCTTCTAATCTAGCTACAGGGGTAAAAGTTTCATCAAAATCTATACCTTCCTCTTGACAATACCCTTAAGCTACAAGTCTAGCCTTATTCTTAGTTATAACACCATCCTCATCAAGCTTATTCCTAAACACCCATCTAGTACCTATAATAGACACATCTTTGGGCTTCAGCACTAGGGTCCACACTTTATTCCTATCAAATTAGTTCAACTCTTCTTGCATAGCTAACACCCAACTATCATCATTTAAGGCATCTTTAACATTCTTAGGCTTTATTTGAGAAATAAATGCAATGTTATTGTGAATATCTTTAAATTTAGAATGAGTTGTTACCCCTTTTGATGTTTCACCTATGATTTGCTCCTTGGAGTGTCCTTTTGAAAATTGCCACTCCTTTGGAAGATCATGATTGATTTGAGTTGGTGCTAGGTGTGGAGAAAGATCATTCACTTCTTCCTTGTCAACATCTTTCGGAACAACTTCTTGTTGAATTTCTTTCTCATTTCCTTGTTCCAATAAAGTACCTACATCATTATCAATATTATCTTTTCTTGGACCAAGGGAGTTAGTTTCATCAAAAACAACATGCATAGATTCCTCAATAACTAAAAAACATTTATTAAACACCCTATATGATTTGCTAGAAGTAGCATAACCTAAGAAGATACCTTCATCCATCTTAGAATCAAATTTCCCAAGGTTATCCTTGGTGTTTAGTATGTAGCATTTGCATCCGAATACTCTAAGGTATGAAATTTTTGGTTTTCTATCATTCCATAGCTCATAAGGAGTTTTGTTTAAAATAGGTCTTAAATGAACTCTATTGGTGATATAACAAGTGGTATTGACCGCTTCGGCCCAAAAGTACGAAGGTAATTGGTACTCATTAAGCATAGTACGTGTCATGTCACAAATAGTTCGATTTTTCCTTTCAACTACCCCATTTTGTTGAAGAGTTCTAGGAGATGCAAAGTTACAAGTGATTCATAAAAAGATTTAAAACTCTCATTTTGAAATTATTTTCCATGATCACTTCTAATGGATGAAATATAATAACCTTTTTCATTTTGCATCCTTTTAGTGACATTTTGAAAAGCATCAAAAGCATCATCTTTATAAGCTAAGAATAAACCCAAGTAAACCTAGAATAATCATCAACAATGACAAGTGCATAATGCATACCACCTAAACTACCTACCCTAGTTGGACCGAATAAATCCATATGTAATAATTGAAGACGTTTGGTAGAAGTTACCTTATTTTTGGCTTTAAATGAGGATTTTACCTGTATTCCCATTTGACATGCTTCACATACCTTATCCTTAGCAAATTTGATCTTTGGAAGTCCTACAACATGTTCATCCTTCCCAAGATTATCAGTGCTCTCGAAACTGGCATGTCCAAGCCTTCTATGCCATAACCATGAATCTTCATTTACAGAAACAAGACACTTCACATCTTTGTTAGGAATAGAATATAAATCAATCATATAAATGTTTTCTATTCTTTCTCCTTGAAAGACTATCTTATTATCACTAATCCTATGCACATAACACCCTTTAGGATCAAACACTATCTTAAATCCATTATCACACAATTGACTAATACTAAGCAAGTTATGTATTAATCCATCAACTAACAAGACTTTATTAAGGGAAAAGTTGGAATTCTTACCAATCTTACCAATTCCAACAACTTTACCTACACCATTATCTCCAAAGATTACGTCTCCTCCTGAATATTCTTCAAGGTGGGAGAAGAGACTTGCATTCCAAGGCATATGCCTTGAGCATCCACTATCCAAATACCATTTATTTTAATCAACCTTGGATCTCAAGCATACCTGTCAAGACAAATTCGTTTACTTCTTCTTAGATACCCAAATGTATTTGGGTCCTTAGGGGTTAGAAGCATCTACATTATCATTCCAATGCATTTTTCTAATGAATCATCTATTGGTAACATGCCCCTTTTTGTTACAATAATGGCATACAACATTTCTAAACCTAGAATGATTATGCACATTTTTCCTTTTAGATGTATGAGAATGATTATGATTATATGAACAAGAGCATGAACAATGATGCACCTTATTAGCATGCCTATGTGCTTTATGAGTCTTAGAATGTATGTGTTTCTTTTTCAAATCATTTGAAGTTTATGTGAGGTAGAGGCTTTGACAAAAACTGTTCCCTTAGAGGTGTAGGAGGAGTTTTGATTGAATCCAAGACCCTCTTTATTACCACTAAGTTTTTGGTGTTTTAAAATAGTATCTATTTTAACCTCACCTTATTCAAATCTAGATAAATTATCTTTCAACAAATTTTTTTCTTTTGAAAGCTTATCATTATTATCATCTTTCAAAATCTTGTTTTCCTTTTCAAGACTCTCAAGTTTTGTTTTATAAGAATCAAATTCATTTTGCAAAACATTTTTATCCTCAATCGTGCATGCATGCCTTTTCTTAAGTAATTTGTGCTTTTTAATCAAAAGATCATACTTTTCAAACAATGCTTCTAATGCACTACAATCATCATCATCATTAAGCTCATCATTACTATAATAAAATTGAGATGATGTAGTTACCTCATCCTTTTCCTCATCATTGAGAAATGCCATGAAGCATAGATTGGTTGCTTCTTCATCATCGGACATCTCCTCATTTGAATCGATGTCATCATCCCATGTAGCCTTTAATGCCTTCTTTTTGAAAGGCTTGGATGGTTTGTTGAGGAGAGGACTTTCATTCTTCATATGTCCCAGTTTGTTGCATTCAAAGCAAACATTTTGATTCCTCCTTAGATTGTCTCTTCGATTGGAGTCCCTTCGATTGAAATCCTTTCTTTGTTCAAATAGCTTCTTGCCATCCTTTTCTTGCTTCTTCTTCTTCATAAGGAAGTTTTTGACACGTTTGGAGAGAAGAGCCACTTCATCTTCGAGGTCCCCTTCGCTTGTGGAAGAGGAATCTTCCTCCTTTGTAGCTTTAAGTGCGATCCCTCTTCTCTTGTCTTCCTCTACCCCTTGTCTAAGGGTAATGTCATGTGTGAGAAGCTTCCCTAGAAGCACATCAGTAGATAGCACAGCCAAATTGTTTGCTTCTTCGATTGATATCACTCGAGCCTCCCAATCCTTCTTAAGTAACACTCGTAAGATTTTGTTGTTGATATCTTCTTTTTGATACATCTTGCCAAGCTTCATCAATCCATTCGTGATCACCATGAGTCGATTGTACATCTCAAAAATTGACTCATTTACCTTCATCTTGAATAATTCATATTCATAAGTCAATAACTGAATCTTCTTATTTCGTACTTGGTTGGTTCCTTCATGGTGAGTCTCCAAAGCAGTCCAAACTTGCCTTGTCATAACACAATGGGATACTCTACTAAATTCTTCTCGACTTATGGCACAATAGAGAATGTTCATTGCCTTTTTATTCCAAAAATTCACATTCAATTTTTCTACTGACCAATCGTCTCTATCCTTAAGATAGACAATGCCATCAATTGTGACTGTGGGAAGTGAGTACTCTTTTCTCATCAAATCATACAACTCAATTCCGTTGTTATCCAAGAACACTTCCATTCAATGCTTCCAATACAGATAATCCGTTCCATCAAAGTATGGGGGTCTTGTACATGATTGACTCTCCATGGTTGCCATAGGATCTTTAACTCAAGAATTTTACTTCTTTTTGAAAATGAACACCAAATGCTCTGATACCAAATGAAAATCCTCCTAATAATGGCAACACATGCAATTTATAGTGGTTCGGCTAAACTCTTGCCTACATCCACTTTCTCCTAAGTCTCAACTTAGGGTTCCACTAATATTTCAATCAAATTACAAAATGGATTCCCAAATGAATCCAATATCCCAGTGTTTTCAAGGCTTGCACTCAAACCTTTATAATATTAATCCTCACAAACTTCTCAAATACAAATTAATCCCCAAGGATTAATCACACACCAATCCCACAATGATAAAACCTAATCCCTAGGTTGTAAGAATACAAACAAGAAAGTATTTGAGGAATACAAGCTTAAACTTACTTGAAACAGATGAATAATCCTCAAAGGAAATTGCTCTGCAAAGTTTAGCACGTTAGAAATGAAGGTATTGAAAGTTTTTACAAAAATTAGCTGTTTAACAAACTTAAAAGGTTGTTTTATAAGTCGCGTACGGCCGTACTATTTTTGTACACCCGTACGGATTCAAATTTTACCATTAGAAAATAAGAGGGAAATGTGGTACGGTCGTATCTTCACTTGGTACGCCCGTACCAAATCAAATTTCCTGATAAATAATTTTTCTGCGAGCTCGCATACGGCCGTACCACCCAATGGTATGCCCGTACCAAAATAGGTTTCTTGACAAACCATTTTCTTGCGAGCTCGCGTAAGGCCGTACCACCCAATGGTACGCCCGTACCGAACACAATAACACAGTACTCATTAGGTACGGCCAGCCGTATGGCCGTACCACTCAACTACCCTCATTGGTACGCCCGTACCAAAACTGGTACACCCGGACCAAAACTGGTACACCCGTACCAACCCACAAAACACTATGAAAAATTGTAAATAACTTACATTGACTCACACATCACTCTACCATCAAAACCTAGGGTCTAACAGACTCCTTAATATTAATTAACATAATATTAAAATTATATCATTATTAAAATTAATAAATTAAAAATGTAAATTAATGCATAATTTAAAGATAAATACTACTCATTTTATTTGTATTTGTTAGCTACTAAATTTTATTCAAAGTTAAAAACTACTAATTTTATTCAAATTTAAATACTACTCATTTTATTTCTATTTACTAGCTACTAAATTTTATTCAAAGTTAAAAATTACTAATTTTATTTATATTTATTAATTATTAAATTTTTTTCAAAGATAAATACTATTAATTTATCATTAATTACACATAATAAAACTATTAATTTATAATTAATGTATTAGCTAATCAATCAAAGTATATCAATTAATATATAATCAATATATTATAGATTTTATATTATGTTATGAATAATATAATGTTTAATATATTATTCTATGAATGCTATTGACTTGACCTTATATTAATTTATTGATGTTGCTAGATAGAATCATATGATAGAATTATATTTTTTAAATTAGTAAATTAGTATCCTAATAAAAATGTTCTTCATTTTTAAAAAAATTATAATAAATTCAAAAACTAATTTTTAAATAATTTAAATATCTTTATTACTTCAAAATATAATTTCATTATCTAAAAAATATTATTTCAATTATATTTTTATCATAATATTTTATTAGTATCATTTATATTTTTTAATTTATGATTGTAATTATATTTATTAATTACATTATTTTGTATAAAGTCCATTAGAATTAACACTTTATGTTTTCAATTTTTGATTTTTTATATAACTGTTAATACAAAAATTAAGATTATTCAATTATAAATTAATAATTCTAGTTTTATCATGATATCAGGTAAAAGTTACTCCAATCATAAAAATCATCTAAATCCAGAGTTTAAAGTTTAAAAGATAAAAAAAATGGTAAGATAAAATGATGTTATCAAATTTCATCTTACTTTTTTACCTATAAAATATCAAATTTATAACATTTTTTCAGGTTAAAAAGAAGTATAAAGCTATGATGGATAAGCAGAAAAGGAGAGATAATATGAAAAGAGTAGAACGAGAACAAAAAAGAAACATCACAAGTTTACATATGAATGAAACATTGAATAATGAAAATCTAAATACAAAGCGATAAAGAATACAATGGTTATGCAAAGTTCAATTGGAAGTACAAGGAATAGAAGGTAAATAGAAAATTTTCTAAAACATTAATATCAATATTATTATAATAATGATTTTTAACGCTTACGAATTTAACTTGCAAGAAGCAAATACATTAGCATATATGCTCTACCTTATATAAGCTAAAACAAGTTCCAAATTGCAACTACTATGGGATAAAAAGATTTGAGCATGAACCATCAACATTTTTCTGCCAAAATGGAAAGGTCAAACTACCTAAAGCTTATGTGCTGAAAGAATTATTGCAATTATTCATTTCAGACTTAGAAAAAGCAAAGGAATACCAAGCAAGTAGCAAGTTATATAATAAGTTATTTACATTTACATCATTAAGTGTCAATTTGGATAAGGTATTAGCATTAAAAAGAAATGGAGTTTACATATTTAAAGCACAAGGATAAATATGCCATGACTTGCCACAATTAGTACCAACAGATAGGATTCGATGATATTTTTAATTGTACTTTTATGACTTCATTAATGGGGTATAAAATAGAATGAAGACAATGAAGAATGTGGCTTTATGTGGAGAAAATATGAGGCTAATGAAGATTCTATAAGAAAATCCTTATGTTAAGGTATTTCGAAGACTTAATACTTATAAGTCCTATGATAACCTTAACATCTGGATTAAAAAAAGGAATACAAGAACGAATCATCAATATAAAGCTCCAACAGAAGAAGACGTGGTAGGTATATGGGTTGAAGATAATAACCCAAATGGAGCATTAAATAGAGAAATAATTGTACAGGCTTATTTAAGATAATGATATAGAGTCAAACACTTCTATGGGTATTATGATGCATTGCAATATCCAATTCTATTTCTAAGAGGAGAGAGTGGATGACACCAGGATATCAAAAAGATATAAGATCCAAATGAGAATCAACAAAACACTACGAATGAGGATCGAAGTTTGCAAATGATAACAGTAGGGAATATCATTGCAAGATAGGTACAAGGTCAGTATATTATTGCTTAAAATTAAATACATAATCTAATTCATTAAAAATTCAAAATTTTCCTTACATGAAAAAATATATGTAATTAATATGAATGATCAAAAATAAGTGTAAAGGCATGAAATCCACGAAATGTATCTTGTCGTGAATACTATTGCTACCATTTTTAAATAAGAAAAGATGAACCATCTTTAATATTGCTTTATGAGAGACTATTACAATAACTCGTAGTGGATATGTATATCAATTAGAGACAATAGGACTTGACTTTTATAAGACATAACAATTAGTAATATGTGTTGAGTTATACTAGAGCATAGTAGATAATATCAATGCAAGGGAGACAAGAGGGAAACAAGTGGGGAAAGGAATAATCTTGCCAGCTAATCATATTGGAGGACCTAGAGACATGCGAAGAAGATATCTAGATGCAATAGTTTTAATGCAAGCATTTAGAAAACTTGATCTCTTTATTACAATGACATGCAATATTGAATGGGAAGAGATAGTACAGAATATGCAACTAGGAATAAAACCATCATAAATTTCACATTTGATTGTTATATTTTTTAGAGCAAAGTTATAGGATCTCAAAGACCAATTATATAAAAAGAAGATATTTAGTGAGGTAGCCGCATATGTACATGTCATCAAATTTCAAAAGAGAGGTCTCCCACATGCACACATCTTGATCATATTGAAGTCCAAAAGCAAAGTAACTAGCCCAGATCATTTTGATAAATATGTTGTAGTAGAGATTCCAGATGAAATTAAGTATCCAGTACTGTACATATGTGTAACAAAACACATGCTCCATGGTTCATGTAGACAAGAAAATCCTAAATATCCTTGCATGATTGAAGAAAGATGTAGATTCAAATTCCAAGATCATATAATAATAAGATAATGTTAGAGCATAATACATACCTTATATATAGAAGACCTAAAAATGATCACCAGGTAACAAATTATTCCTATTATTAAAATTATATTACATATTTTAATAAAATGAAAATAATGGCATTCTTATCATATTGCAGGTGAAAAAGGAAAATAAGATATTTGATAATAAATGGGTTGTGCCTTATAATCTGTATTTGCTTACAAGATATGATTGTCATATTAATGTAAAAGTAATGAATTTTTTTAATGTAATAATGTATTATAATATGGTAAAAAATTTTGGATAAATGAAGTATAAAAAGTAAAATAAAGAATTCATTAATCATATATGCTAAATTATAATAGGTTTACTCCAGATTGATAGTAGTGCAATACTTATACAAGTATATCTACAAAGGGTATAATAGAATAGCAGTCCAGGTTAGAGATGAAGAGAATCAGATAGATGAGATATAATATTATTAGGATGCAAGATAGGTATCACCACAAGAAGCTATGTAAAGGATATATGAGTTTGAAATGAATGATATTTAGCTTGTTGTTGTAAATATATAACTCCATCTGCTGAACAACCACACAGTGACATTTTAGCATAATCATAACTTGCAAGACATACTTCAATGGAATCACATGAAAAAAATGATGTTGACTAAATATTTTATTACATGTTCAAAAAGTGAAGAAGTAAGCATACTATTTTATAGGGAATTTCCAGAGCATTATGTTTGGAATGCAAAAAATTGAGAGTGGAAAAAAAGAAAAATTAGAAATGTTATTGGACGTGTAAATGCAGCCAACTCAATAGAAGGAGAAAGGTATTATTTAAGGATATTTTTAAATAATGTCAAGGGTCCAAAATCATTTGATAACTGCTTATAGGAGATGGTATCCAATATCTAATATTTAAGGAAGCTGCTATAATGAGGTGGTTGCTTGAATCAAATAAGAGCACAGAAGAATGCATGAGTGAGGTAACAATATTCAAGATGTCATCAAAGTTAAGAAGATTGTTATAATAACATTATTGGTGTATTGTAAGCATACAAATGTCAAAAAACTACTGGAAGATAATTCTTAATCAATGACTAAAGATTATGTTAAAATGTATGAGAACTCAATAGAAACACAAATAGCTTACACTTTGAGTGATATTCAAAAGCACCTGATAAGCATAGGTAAGGATGTGAAAAGTTATGATCTGTCTATAAAAAAAAGTCACTAGCTTAGCCAAATGGAGATCAATAATAGAGAGATTGTACAGGACATAGCAATGCAAATACCATAAGAAGACATTGATGTAATATTAAAGCTTAATTTGGAATAAAAATATGCATATACGATGATAATGAATAGACTAAACATAAGACGTACTGGGATATTTTTTGTGGATGGACCAGGAGGTATAGGGAAGACTTTCTTATATCGAGTATTATTGGTTAATCTAAGATCAAAAGGAAATATAGCTCTAGCAATAACAACTTCAGGTGTAGCAGCATTAATAATGCCAGAAGGAAGGATAACACACTCTAGATTCAACATTTCATTTAATCAAACAGAAATAATATTATGTGGTATATCAAAGTAGAGTGGCTTAGCAATGTTGTTACATAAAGCTAGTATAATCATATGGGATGAAGCACCAATGGCTAAGAAATTTACGATGGAGATAGTTGATAGAATGCCTAACGATATAATGAATAACAATGATCCATTTGATGGAAAAGAGATGGTATTTGGAGATGACTTTAGATAAGTATTATCAATGGTTCCAAAGGAACAAGGTAAGAAACAGTTAATGCAAGTTTAGTAATATCATATCATTGCAATAAGATGAAAGTGCTCATATTGATAAATAACATACGAGCCTAATTTAACATAACCTTTAGTGATTTCTTACAAAGAGTAGGGGATGGGGAAAAGCCTACAACTTCTAATGGAAACATAATCATATCAGATGAAATGGTGATACAAGATGATGGAAAAGATTCATGCAAGAAGACATTAATATAAAATGTGTTTCCTGATTTTATTGAGAACTTAATATGATCATAATACATGAAAAACTATGCAATGTGGATAAACTGAATCAGATGATGATAAATATGTTATAGGGAGAGACTCAAGTGTACCTTAGCTATGACTATGTAGTTGATGATGTCAACACATAGACTACAATTGAAAGTTAATTGCTTAATAATACTTTTAAGGAATTTGGATGCATCAAATGGATTGTGCAACGGAACTTGAATGGTATGCCAAAGATTTGAAAAAAAATTTTACATATTGAAATAACAATTAGGCAACATGCTAATAGACAAGTATTACTACCAAGAATACCACTGAATCCACCAAAAAATGAAGGATGTTTATTCCAATTCAAAAGGAAGTAATTTTTCGTGCGATTATGTTTTGTAATGATTATAAACAAGGCATAGGAATAAACAATACCAAATGTAGGAGTATACTTGCCAAAAGATGTTTTTTCACATAGATTGTTATATATTGCATTATCAAGAGAGATTTCAAGCTCAACAATAAAGGTATTAGTCAAAAAGGATGATCTAAAAAAGAAGAAACCAACATACATAAAAAATGTAGTCTATAAAGAGGTCTTGCTATCAAATAGATAAATAAACATTTGCTTTTATTTTTTGTAAATGAATAAATGAAAACATTATATAAATGACACTTTAAATAAGTACATAATGCTTAAATGTCAAATATTAATTTAAAATTATAGAAAATATTATCATGGTAAAAAATTTTAAAAAATAAAATATAAAATTATTACAAAATGATGGGTCAAAAAAATTATGCTAACATGCAACGTAGGTTAAGAAACTCTAATACTACAAATATGACAAAAAAACATATATATAAGTTTAAACAACATATATAAATAATATATTTATCTATATTCATATGTATAAATTTATTGATAGTTGATCAAGATCATAATTAATATTGATCATCATTAATTGATTACTAGTAAATATCGATGAATATTGAATTTTTATTTAAATGTAAAAGTATTTAAAGTAAGAGGATAAAATAGTAAAGTGTTATTTTACAAAATCAAAGTTTGAAAAGTATATTTGTGTAATTCTTCTTTAAATTATTAGATTAAATAATTTTTTAATATAATATTAAAATTTTTACAATTCAAATCTAAAATTCATATATAAAAACCTTATTTAAATTCAATAAATATTCATGTATAAAATATATTAAAAATATATAAAATTATATATCAATCATGTAACAAAATATATTTAATTATTATATTACTCAATTGCGAATTCCATGCTTGAATTTTCCTTTAATTTGTTTCATATATTAAATTCTAAGATTAAAAGGGTTATGTGAAAAGATATATTGTAAGGATATTCATTAATTATAATAAATAAGGTAATTATTATTTTATTTAAATTGTGAAATTATTATATATTTTTATTTTCAAGATAATAAGGTAATAAATTATAGAATTTTTATATTTTTATATTTAAATAAAATAATAATATAACCCATATTAAAAATTATTTCCAATTTAATTTTTTTGATATGATAATACAGGTTGTAAATTTATCTTTGTTTCAAGTACTTAAAACTATAATTTAACAGAACCACAAATTGGAGATTTTGAATTTTCACTTTGATATTTTACTTTTTTCTTATTTAAATTTTTAGATCAAGGGTCATCATTCTAAAATTCTCATGGTAAAATTTTATGGCATTTATCTGTCTAAAATAGGTGCCCTAAACTCCTAAAGCCTCCTTTGGTTGAATGTAATGTGATTAAATATATAATCTAATCAATTAAGTAATGTAATGCAATGAATTTTTCATTACATTTCATTGCATTATATTATTTGGTAAATAACGTAATATATTATAATTATCAATACAATGAATGAACTTGAATGCATATTGTGTAGCTTGGATTAGATGTAATAAAAAATATATCATATTTTAAATGTATTCATTAATCTTTTTAATAATGTATTAATAATTACCTATATATTTAGTATTACATTAATATTATGTAACCAAACAAAGTAATTAAATATATAATGTAATCATGATTATATTATGTAGATAAATATATCCAACCAAATGAGGCCTAAATTCTAAATCTAAAAGTAATTGAATCTTTTATGTGCATCTATTTATTCATGTTCAATAAATTTAGTTTTAAAGTTGTTGAAATTATTCATAATAAGATATTGACTACAATTGAAAAGATCTTATCAATGAAATTTTCATTCACCTAGAATTAGAATTTAGGATTTAGGATTACATCAAAAATAAGAGAAACTCATACCTATCTTTCCTTTTTTTGCCCCCCATGCCAGAGGACATGGGGTCATAAAAATGGGGATGTGTTAGCATCTACTATATCGAATATCAATGAACCCGATTATTAAAATTGCAAGATACCTTTTTTAGCTTTTAGAATCTATTTCTTAGTTCAATATCTCTCTTACTAACTTAAATTAAAGAATTATCATTACACAATTTAGTCCTTTTTTTGGAGTGTATTCAAGATATCTCTACTTAAAAATTAATTACTTAGATTTTTCTTTTTTTCTTTCATTCTTATAATTTCAATTCCAATGATTATACAATTCAACAGGGATATAGAATTAAAAATTCTAATTTCTTTCAATTTGAAAAGTGAAAACAATGGTATATGATGTTAGTTCTAGACATATGATCTTATCGAGTTACTTTAAGTTACAACCTTCCAAATAGGAATTGGTCAATCCATGGATATATCATGAGGTTACAAAGTTGTACTTGGATTTTGAGCTAAGAAATAGATTCTAAAAGTTAAAAAATGATATTTTGGGCAATTTCAATAATTGGACCAAAATGTACTCCTGCAAAGTAAAGGGAGTTTGATATGAATCGATTGATAAGTTTAATCCCAATATTTTACATTTTTCATTATATAAACTTTTGAATAAAAAATTTGTAATTTTTAAATAAAATAATTTAAAATTCATAAAACAATGAATTAAAACAATTTATAATTTTAAAATTCATAAAATTTGAAATTTTTTATTTAATTCAAATGTGAAATTGATGAGTTTTGAACATATTTTAAAATAAAATTAAGTATTTTATTTTCAAAATAGAAAATAAAGAATTTGAAAATTTTGAGTTGAAATTTCATCAAAATATAAAATAATTAGATTAAAAAATTTAATATTTAATGAATATTTTATTTCTTTCCATCAAATAATAAAATTTTATAAGTTTATAAAATATTTAAATTAACCCTTTAATGGTTTAAGGAATTAAGAAATTTTTAAAATTGGAAAACAATATAGAGGAAAAAATTAACCACCATGAATTATACTTGTGTAGTAGGAACGACGACATACATTTTATAAAAGATTTTCATCTTTCTTTTTTAATATTTTTTATAAATATATCGAACTCGTGATAAGAAAAAAATTACTATTAAAAAAATCTAGATTTTTTTTATCAAGATAAAATATTGTTAAGTTGTTTGATTTCTTATGTATAAATTGTTAGATTGTTAGATTTTTAATATTAAGAAATACTATTACTTTGATTTATGTTAAATATGATCAATAACCAGTGGTACAGTCGTAGTATTATTTTTTGGTATGAGCGTATGACAACATGCTAGATCTTCCAGCAGATTTTGGATTGTGTTTCTTATGAAACAGTTGGTACCCATATGTTGTATCATATACTACTACTTGTTTGTGAAATTTGAGTTTCAAATCTAGTAACCACTTGTATGACCTTACCATTTGATTGTAGAATCATGCACAACTTATAGACTTATTTTCCAACTAATTACATTTACTGTATTAGTAAGAGATCTCTATAACAAAATAAGGATATTTAATGCTATTAGATATTGCTATCAAGTACGTGACTTGATTTCTTGAATTCATTACAACATTCTCTCTTTGTATTGAATACTTTATGCTCTTTTGTATTTGATTTGTTCTTTAATCTTATGAGATTAACTTTGATTATAAATACTTGAGTATGAACTTTGAAAATACTGAGGATTTGATTATTGATTATAGAATCAATTTGTGTATTATTAAAAAGAATAATAGAAACCAAAATTGTTTGCTTAAGTAAGTAAATGTAAGTAAGATTTATGTTGTTTTTTACATTTCAAACATCATAAATTATGTTAGATAAATTTAAACCATTCAAATTATAATAAACATACATTACTTATTAATTTAAAATAAAATCTTAATTATTATCATAAATTGAATGATTTATACTAACCGAACGTGATATATTATGTTGATTTAAATAGATGAATATTTTAATTTGAGATATATTAGAATATCTAATGATTTTTTTTATCATCATCTAATAAAAAATCATAGATACGGTTAAATTTTCTCATTAGACTAAAATAATGAACCCCAAGGACTAACTCACTTAAACATTAGAAGTCTAAAGGTCTTATTATTCAACCCTTAATTCTATCTTATAATTGAAACTTATTCTAGCTACCAATATTGTAATATAATGACATAAGTGCTCTTCAAAAAACCTAAGAGGTTCAGGTTTAAAAGCCTTTGCTACCACATTTATGGATTGTTGTTCAAAAAAATTCATTTTATTATTTATTAGTTATTTATCTTTTTAACTATTTTTCAATTTAAGTATTATAATTTTAATCTATCAATAAGAGGTAGATTCTCTCCACCTTATAAATATTATATTGTTTTTTAATTTATTTTCAAAGAGATAAAAATAATGAATAGTTATTTTAAAAAATTTATTAAAAGATTGTACTATATATTTTTTTATATTTGTAATAAATTAATTATAATTTATCATTGGTCTATAATTAAAATTAATTATGATGTTAATATTGGATAGTATTATATTAAAATTGAATCAAATTCTATGCTCAATACCAAATCTAGAAGGTAAATTGTATTTTTTGAATTAAAATGTTGATAATATCTTCGACTGAACAAAAATTTATTGATAATCATATTTTTAACATATATTTTCCCTTATTATAAGGCCCTTTTAAGCATAACTTTCATACTTTTACCTTCAAATTTAATCATATTATATAATAATTCATGCATTATTCACCCTCCCATGCATTACACTCATATTGTTGCATTATTAGCATAAGATCATGCATCTTCTTCATATATCTTGCATAATATGTATGTTGTTTTAGTTTTGATGTAGAATCATGTATGCTAATCATCATTAGCTTATAATATATTAATGTTAGGCTTTATGATACATGTTTTATAGGAATAAATATTCATTTCATGCATAAAATCATTAGTTATAGGTGCCACAAGTCATGTTTTAGGCACCACGACTCCTGTTGGTCATGTTAGATTAAGGAAATGTACATTTATTAGGTCTCACGACTCATGTTCAAGGAAATATGAGTCATGTTCATCATGTTTGGCATTGCATTTCATGAAATCGAGCCTCACACAACTCGTGTTCCTTGCGTGGCATCTAGGAAAAGCCCCTTTTGCATCCCATGAGCCTCCCACGAGTCATGTTCTACTTAACATGACTCATATTGCACCTTTAGGTCACATTTTTCCCTTCTTTTGTTCCTTTTTTCCTAGTTTTTTGATCATTTAATTGTAAGGTCATGATGCATTATAGAGACAACTATTTTTTTAGACGGTTTTAGGGGGATATAGGCGGATGAGAATGTGGGAATAAGGAGGGAGAAATTAGATAGAAAGCTTCATTTTAGGGTTTATGAACGAAGAGAGAAACATATATATTTTGGGGGTACTGATTGATTTCTAATCCTCTAGATTTCTTTTCTTAGTATAGCTCTTCACCAAGAAGTTGAGAAGGTAGCAGTTGGAAGGGAAAGTAAGAAGAAATTGAAGCTAGAGATACACTAGAATTGTCTGAAGCTCTTTCTTATTTCATCATTCTTTGAGCATAGTTAGAACAAATTTTATGGTTGTGTTTTCTTTATTCTTCATGTTCTCTTACTTTATTCTACTCTCAGGTATGTTTTGATATTGAATTGTAGGGATTAGATGATGTTTTGAACGACATTATTTCTTTTCTATTAGTAATTTATTTACTTCTCTATGTTCTTAAGTTATGATTCATGATAATGATATTTAATTATTAGAACATGCCCTTTTAACATGTAAACATTTAATTAGTTTTGTTAATCGCTTTGAAAGAATGTTTAACTTAACCGAATGAACTTAGGAACACCAAATTATTAACCACTTAGACATAAGAGTTAAATAAAATTTGGAAGTATAATGTGTGATAATTGAACTTAATCACTAAAGTTAACCTAGCAGTCATGAAAGTAAGATATTAGCTTAACTTTAGTAGGTAAAATACTCTTTTGAAAGAAAAACTTTACATTTAAACACTGTTTTGAAGTTAGCAAACTTGCTTATTAATGGAAGGTTTTATGACTGTTCATCATTGTCCAACCCTATGTCATTGTATAACATGTATACTAAACTTAGTTAATTTGCTTATTTGTTACTTTGTTAGATGATTAATTAATGATTCAATACATTATTCACCTGAATAATCGATAAAATTATTAGCTAGTACTTAGCTACCCTTTGGTCCCAATGAATAATACATTTATACTGCAGTTACAATCCGTACTCTTATGTGGCAGGATTTCATGATAAAGATTATAAATTTAAAACTTGTTAAATTATTGTACATTTTATTTATATCATTTTATATGCCAACATTTATCATATAAATTAATAGTTCATAAAAATAATTTGTAGTAAGATCTAATTGATATTTTATTTTTATTAAAAATAACATTTCCGAAAGGAAGAAAATTTATAAAAATATGGTTTAAATGGTAAAAGTAAAGATTAAGAATAATTATAAAATCAACAAAATTATTTATAAGAAAAGTTACTGAATTAATATAAATTTTGGGTATTTTGAAAGGAAAAATTAGAATTTAGATGAGAACAATAAAATATTACAAATTTTTTAAAAAATATATCAATATTTGGAACGTATGATAGCAAAGTTGAAAAATTCCAAGCTTGAAGTTGAAAATGATAAGAATGCAGGGGCCAAATTGAAAATAAAAGCTGGAAGGCATATTAGAGGAAAGCAGGAGAAAGAAAGAAAGTTTCATGCAAGCGTTGCAGACATGATTTTAAGGATGTTATTATGAGTGTGTATAGTGTCAAAATCTTAGAAATTAATATCTTAACGATCAATCCAATCCAACACACACCATTTCAGTTCTAACCCAACATTTATTCTTCTTTCCATTTAAAAAATATTATATATAAATCTGAAAAAGAAATGAAAACACAAGGCAAAATGATCAGCAAATGCCAAAACATGCTATTTTCCCGATTGCTAGCTACTTTCCAAACAGCTGCCTACGTCTACCAGGTTTTGTGCGTGAACCAGCTGCTTCTCCCAGCACTATCTCATCAACTAAATCCTTGAAGATCGATCGCTCCACATCCAGAACCACACCCGAAAGTTCGCCCTGAAAATCCGTCCAACTCTCGGACCGCTGCATCACGTCTTCCCACAGAATGCTTTTGAGATCATCCTCCTCATCCTCTAGGCTGCGTTCTGATTTTTTGGATTGAAGTAATTCAATCTCTGAACATAACTCCTTTAAAAGCTTTTGAGCACTAAGAGTCTTCTTTGCTAGTTTGTCAGATCTCAACCATGGTTCAGCAGTTTTCCCGACTAATGGTAACTTCTTGACAATCATCTCATTCACAGCATCAAAGATGAGTTTCCGGTGAAACCTTTCTGGGTTTTGCTTGGAATGATGGGTCTTTTCCAGGTTGCACTCTTCTTTTGGAAGTAAAGTGCTTGCCTTGGTTTGCTCCAATACGAAGAACAACTCAGGATTAATGGGGTGACCTGATGGATGGAGCTGAAATGTTGTCATGTCAGAGCCAAGGTCTCGGAGTAGAAGGCCTGAAGCTAACAGGATCTCAGAAATGTATCTGTGGTCCGGATTCGTGTTCTCACAAAGTGATGCAATGTAATCTGTACTGGCTTCATCGTGCGCGGAGTTTAGTCGTCTTAGTTTCTTTACCAAATTCTCAACGTTCTGCAGTTTCTTGCGACTTATCTCTGAGGTAAGATTAGATCCCACACCGTCAGACAGGAACTTGTCATCAGAGTTCCAGTCATTCTCACTCTGTCGCTCCTTGGAATCTACAGCACTGTCACCTGCCACATGAAAACATTTATTTGAGTTTTGGCAGATGACAGAGGCCTTCATATTTATATTCTCACGTAAAAACAGCCATGAAACTTTGGCAGGTCAAGTAAATAAGTGAACTATGACTAGAGATCAAGACTGATAAAAGTTCTCTAACTGATTGACAAGCCATGATAATGGGACATATTCATGCTGCAGAGAAACCTGCACGCCGTTTTTTTCTTATGTCTTGAGCTCTTCAAATAGTATTTAACAATAGTTCCACTAAATCAAGGTAACTACGAGGCCATTGTCTAGCAAACTCAGGAATATGCACGGTTCTACTTAAACTGTCAATAGCAGCTTGTTCAGGACTCCGTAACCAATTTGTTTCTGGCTTGCGAAAGAGATGGAGAAATGCAATGTAGAAGGAGTTTGAGACTTGATGCCAAAATACAAAGATTAGCAGCCAAATTTGAGACTTGCAGAAGGAGAAGCAGAAATAGACTTGCAATTTTCTAGTGCATTATAGAAATGTTATTCCGGACATTATGGTTTTCTTCTATCAAGAGAAGTGAGTTTGTAGCTATACAGCCTCTGTAGTTTTAACATTATCCTCATAGTGAAGAACCCTAAGCTCTTTTTCATGCTTCCTTAGATACTAATTTAATAATTATGAACATATTTCAGCACACAATTACAATTTTTGTGGATGAAGAAACCTTTACCTTCAGGAACATTTGGTATTTGTTTCACTGGAGACAATGCATCATCTCTATACACTGAGGCATCAAGAACAGAGATGGGACTGGGATGTTCCTGTGTATCAGTAAATTCTGTTAGTGCTCCATCTTCTTCCAATCTTGAAGTTGAAATCTGAAACAGAAAAAGGTCGAATATTTTTACAACCATATAGTCAAAAGTAGAAGAGCAAATACAGAAGGAGAAATCCACTAACATTCTGCTTCGAGTCAGAGGCCAATTGATCGACGGCCCTTATGGATATACTTGGATTGCTACTGAGCTCAGTAGTCTGCTCGGAACAAGTGACTTCCACATCTGCCTTTGAATCAAAGACAACACTGCTTTCAGGTTGCGGAGACAAGTCATCACCTTGGTGACTTGAAGTTCTCGATTCACTGCTTATCTGACTCAGTTGGTCATCACTTGGTGGTGGCTTGTGGGATTTTCGTCTGTTTTTCCCACCGGGGGAACTTAACTCAGATGACACCCTGTTAGCTCGCCTTCTAGGCTTGTTTGAATCAGGAGGGGTGGCAGGGCGAGATCGTTTCTCAAACTCGAGCTTCTTCTGTTGCAGTCTTGGGCTTATAGATCCTGAACTTTTTGCTGAGCTTGTTGTGCTTTCTTTTGGTAATTGCTGATGTCGTGTTGAAGGTTGAGTTGATTTATTCTTCACAATGGCTTTCCTGTCACTGGAGTTAACACTGGCATCCAAGTGACTGATTCTAGGAGACTGGTCTTTTGGTGTTCGGTTATTAGCTAATCTGTATTTACCATCTGCACGTCCACTGTTCGGAATTTTAGGAAAATTAGGCAGGCCATCCATTGGAATTACTGATGAAGCGTGAATACCAGATTTCTCAACCAGTTTGACTGGTTTCATTATCACAATAGGGGATTCATAAGTCCTCAATGAATCAGAGCCCCGAGTAGTGGAAACACTAACATGGTTGCTCTGGTGGTTTCGCTGGCTTATCGATCTTGGCTTCTGACTAGGACTAATACCGCTTGGTTCATAGTCCATTTGGGATCCAAAGTTTGAACCTTGTTCTTCTTTTCTAGTCTCCAAAAGTCCCTTTGACTGCATTGCTTCCAGAATTTGTTTAAGAGCTCTAAGATCCTTCCCAGATTGATTGAACTCCAGATCCTTCAGTCTCTTCTCAATTTCACTATATACTGTAGGAAAGGGGTTTGCCGTTTTTGCTGAAAGCTTTGCAGGTTTCTGGGAAGCTCGATTTCCATCTATCTGCTTCCACGGTGCTGGTTCAATTGGCAACTTTGAAATGGGTTTCATGATCAGGTCAGGATTTTTCCACCTTGGTGAAATTGGCTCTTTTGATGAGCTTCTTGGGGACTTGGGAATCCGAATTGGCCTGTTTAGATTATTTGCTTTCAGCGGGGATGAAAAGGTATCTCTATGTTCAACAGAGATGCTCTTGGTTAAATCTGACCGACTAGAACTAGTTGATGCAGAATCAGGCAATGCATCTAAACCCATCAACTTGGCTACCACGTTAGAAGGCCGCTTCTGGTTTCCAGGTGATTGCTGTACATTGTACACTTTTTCATTTGAATTTCCAGCATTTCTTAAATCTTTGGAAATGTAGTTTGCTTTTGATTCAGAGTTGGATCCTCGCATTGAAATTTCTTTACTATCCAGTGAAAGTCTAGGCAGCTCTTTGAGCTTTAGAGTGGACTTGATGGTATCTCTTGATTCAAAAGACAAACGATTCATCTCTCTACCATCATAGGAAAACCTAGGAGCATCTTTAGAAATTGTATGTGAAAATCCATCTTTTGGTTCGTATGACGATCTTGGCTGTTCTCTAGTTTCATTGTAATACCAAGGTGCTTCTCGAAGTTTAGCAAGGACTCGCAGTGACTCCTTGAGATCAACAGGAGCATTAACATTTTGTTTACCCTTGTTCCCATTTCCGTGAGATCCATCCACAAAATTGGAGAGCTGTAATGGCCTCGGAGAGTCTTTATGCTTCATCGCATGGCCTCCTGCTTCTTCTTTGTTTGTAGTTTTGACAGATAGCCCTCTGGCTTCCCTATACATTGAATCCTTAACAACATCTCGAAGATCGAGGGACTGTCGTCCAAAATGTGGTGAGGTACTTGGCTGAGTAAGAACAGCATCCCTTGAGGGAGTTTCGGGGAAAATAATTCTGTCATACGAAGAGGCTTCTGGTTGAACTGGTTTATTACAATCCAAAGAGGACAGCGATGAACAAGAGGACGAGAAAGATGGTCTTGCTGATTCAGAGCTAATTCTTTGCTTCTCATTCAAATCTCTGTTAAAGTTCATCTCCTGTGATACAAAAGTTCATATTAACTCAGACATGCACAACATTTACAAATCCATAATAAACCTGGAAAGCATATAAATTACTCAATATACATAACCAACGATTTGTCAGGACTAACTCAGGAATGAACCTGAAGATTAACCTGCTAGGATAAAATAAAGAAAAGACTGTTTGGAAATATTAAGCATGCTGTAAAATTTCACCAAGCTGTCAATAAATGCTTGTATGTTTGGTCAGTTGTTGATGGAAAGGACAATGAAAACTAATGCCTAAACAATTAAGCTCTAATTGAACTATTCAGAATATCTCTTAAATGAAGTTCCAGGTTCGACAGGAAAGAAGGGGGGATAAACTTTGAATTGAATGTGCTTACAGTTGCTGTAGCCCGGTGGTGGACGTGGAAAGATTCCCTTTCCGAGCTGCTATTGAACAAGTGGGAATCACCTGCATTATTAAAGAAACATCAGACTCCGATGATCATGAAATGTCGAAGCTCGCAAATCAACCACAACAGTCACATTGAAAACTTTGTACAAAAAAAGAGTTGACCAAATGACAAAATTAGAAGCTTAAGAATCATGAATCTGATGCACATGCATCTTTTGATGATCTGATGATGCCCAGAAGTCCTCAACCATAGATCTTAATACAGTGATGAAGGAGATCTGATTGATGATTGAATGAAACAATAAACATCCCTTCAAACCCAAGCAAGGATTCCATTAATGAAAAATCACCTGGAGGAGGAAGCCTCCTGTGGCTGAGACGCCTGCCGGTGAGAGCCGGGTGGCGATCAAAAAGCTGTAAAATTCCTGTCATGCATCCTATTTGCTTCTGCAAACCTGGATTATCATCTGCTAAGGAATGTAAAAGTTTTGCTGCCATCTTCTCAACCAATTGAATGCTTCGTACCTCTTTGAGACTTCACCAATCCTTTATCCAAAACTAGACGGTCACAATTCACAACCTCTCAAGCTCCATCACCGCAAGCTGAACATAAGCCAACTTTTCTGTAAACCGATTAAGAAATGGTGATTTCAGGCAACTTGGCAGTCTCAAGTATGAATACTAATCTATATCAAATCCTGTTTCTTTTCCTTTTTCTTTCTCCAAACCGTTGAGATAATTACAAGCGTAAACTGCAGTTTACCACCTCAATGAACCAAAACAAAAATAAAGCACTTTCCATATACATGAAACTCCAAATACTGCATTTTCAAGAACAGAAGTTTACCATAAAAACCAAAAATGGCCACTTTAAAAGAAACCTTCCTCTGAAAGACCCACTAATTTCCAGCTAATATCCAGCTAAAAAGTCATAATAACAGAACTTTAAAGCAATCTGCATCCATCAATACAATACCCAATATGTCAAGACTTGTCCTTTAGCCATCAAAATCCCAATCAAACAATTTCTTCTTCTACAACATGACTGCCCATTTTCAGGATTTTCCAAGAAATCCTCGAAAACTCAAACTTTAGCAATTATCAAGGAAACCAACAAGGGGAAAAGGAACACACAGAGGAAAACTGAATCTGAAATCTATGACGATATGTACATACAGGAAACCGAAAGAAGAGAAATGCTTTCTATTGGGTTATCAAAGGACAAAGCTCTGGTCTAGTACGAGTAAAAAGAACAAAACTGTAAGAACAATACAAATATACAATCTCACTGTCTCAAGATCCAGGAAAAACAGATGGATGGAATGCAAATGATGTGTTTATGGCTTCCTCTTTCCGATTTTTTAATTTAAATTTCTGAAGAGAAAACAAGTGGGAAGGACAGCACAGAAGTAAAGTGATAGGAAGGTTTGTCAAACAATCAACACGTAAATCAAGCTATAGTAAATTCAATTGACGAAAAAAGCAGAAGCAAATGCAGAAAAGAGCTGGCATTCACAATGTTCTTGTTTGTTTGGTTGCTTTATGGGTTCTAGTTTAAATTAAACTAAATTAAAATATTCCAAGACAAAACAGCAAGGCGACCATGGAGGGGAAGGGAAGGGAAGAGAGAATGTGTGGAAGTGAGTGAGAAGGATGTGGGGGCAGATGTCCGCCTGGAGGCTAAGTCTCGCTTGGGACATCCATGTGGGATGAGTATGTGTGTGGGTCTCTGTATTTGTCTACTTTCTCATGTGGTCTTGTCAGAATGAGTTCTAAATATGATCTTTTTTCCTCTTAAGTTTTTGTACATTTATTTATATTATACTTATTAATGTTGGAATTTATAAATCTAATTTTGAATAAATATTTTTTAATTCAATATAATATCATAAATAATTTGCTATTTTTTGTTATCAAATCCACATTTAAAGTTTGAATTTCAAATCAAAATACTAACATTCCGTTAATGTTTCATTGACATTCATATCAAAAAAATTTGAGTTATTATTCTTTTATTATTTTTATCCTAAATTTTTAATTTCACTTGTATTTTAAATTGAAGATTTATCTTTGTTGACCTTTAAGGTGGACTTTAGACAAAGGTTAAGATTAAATTGAGTTAAACTTTTGAATTTCTGGCCTACTTGTATGGGGATATGCCATATATATTATTATTTTTGACAAGTATGCATAACATATTTGTCATTTTTTACAATATATACATGTTATATATTGAGTAACATGTGATGTGATGCATATTGTTATCTAATTAAAAATATCTCCTATTGAGAACTTGATACATTTTTAACTCATCTTTATAAAATACATCATATATTTTATAAAAATCAAGTAAAAATTAATTAAAATACCAACATTTTACTAAAAGTATCCAAAATTAATTCATCACTAATTATGATTAATTTATCTTCTTAAATTTTTGGAATTCTATGTTACTTGTAATAGGCATTACTCAATATGCAACATACTTTTTTTTTTTCATATAACATATAATGTACATTATATTCTTGATAATATTTTCAATAAATTTTTTTATCAATTTTTATCTAAAAATTAGACTTTTAAATAGCATTAGATGATAGGGTTGGTCAGAAATATTTTAAGATTTTTAGCATTGGAAACCTATTATTAAAATCATTGGTTTTTTATTCATGCAAATGTGTTAAATTATTGAATTTGATTTAAATGCATTTTTTTTAAATTTCAAATGATGAAAATAGGATTCTGAAATGTTAAAATGATAACTCATAACTAGTTTTGATGATTATCAACATTTTTATCGTCTAATTATTATTTCATATTTGTAATATATGACGTACATCATTGTCATTCTCGTAAAATATGGTACATGTTGGTATTATTCCTATGACACACATTATCCATTGCAACATACAGTGCATATTAGTACTATTCTTACAACATGTATTTTTTACTTGTATCAATTGTGAAGGAATTTCCAACGACTAATTAAAGGAGACTATCTATAATAGAATAGAGTTGTCTATTTTATTTTGCATTCCTTCCTTGTTCTATTTATTACTTGCATTTTGTATCTCTTGATTCCTTAAATCCTTTTCTATTTATATCTACTCTATTTTGTTGTTATGTTTTGCTTATATTTGTACAAATATTCATATTTATGAATGCAAATTGTTTACTTAGGTGCAATTAATGGATTAATATGGTAAAATCATGAATATGAAACTCATAAAAATAAATGTTTATCATCTAAAGTCATTCTCTAAAAGGTTTAAGTAAAACTTATGTTATGAGGTAGTTGAATCATTTGGATGACAATACCATTTTGTAATCTCTCATATGTCTAATCTCTTTGCTCCAAATAAGCTCTCGTATGTCATATGTTATGAGATTGCTCTAGGTTAGGATCGTCATTTTCCATGATTCTTAAAAATGAACTAAATTTAAAAAAAATTGAAAAGAGTAATAAAATTTCAACTATCCAACTGAAATTTAACATGTGGTGATCTCTATTAATATTAATATTTTTATTTTCAACATTTGAGGATGAATTATTTAGAGATAAGAATTTTTGATATGACTCATCAATCCAATAAAAGCAAAAATTGAGTTATTTATAAATTGAATCTGTATTCACTCTTTATTGGTATAATAAAATTAGATCATTTGACAAGTTTACTTGCTTATTGGATTTAAATACTATTTATAAGTTATGTTAAATTATGTTAAATTTAACGTATTAATTTTTTAAAAAATTTGATTATTCAATTGTATTAAATATATTGAATTAATTCATACAATATATAAATTAATCATATTAAATGAATTTGATCGTTTCACTGTATCAAATTTAGTTTGAATTTAAATTTAAAATTTAAAATTTAAAATTATATTCAAATTAATTTTAAAAATAATATGCTCATAAATTATTATAATTTAAATATAATCTAGGAACCCAAATCATTATAGAAATTATATTTCAAATTAATTATGGATAGATATTATTAGATGCAATAATAAAATAAGAAAAATATGGTATGATTTGTGGGCATTTCCATGGTTTTGCAGTTGGAAGCTGCCTGCGAGAGCCAAGACCCTTCACTTGTTTATTGAAACCAGCAACACTAAATCTGTCAGATTCTCCATATTCTCCACCTCTTCTCTTCTTCTGCTTCTCATCATATTGCAATGCCAGGTGTTCAACTATACACAAACAACTGTAACTGGTAAGCCTTTTTTACTAATTTAATTGGAAATAAAAATCCAAAGAGTAATTTTTATAACTAGATCAATATTCATAAAATAAAAATATTAAATTGAAATAAAAAAAATAATTTATCATTTAAAATTGAAAAGCAAGATCACAAAATGTTGACAATATCTCAACATTTCTGATTAAAGATTATATTGAAAGGTCAACTGCCTCTTAGTTTAATTATTTATTATATTATATATGCTGGTGGATCACGATTTTCTCTATTTATTTATTTATTTATTGCCTTACCTAAACTTACTTTAGAAAAAAGGGTTTTGAATTAAATAAATTATTCGTAATATTCAGACAAAAGAAGAAAAATCCCGTTTTACCTAATCTAGTCGTCGGCTTTCTTTATTAGAATTTCCCCCCCTTTTTTTTATTTTAGAAAATGTCTGGAAGAATTTTTATAATTCATTGTATTTTTAAAATATTTGTAAAGATAACAGTTTTGTAAAAGATATTTATAAAAAGAATAATAATAATACCTTTTAAATTTTAAATTTATTATTTTTATAAGAAAATTGTTATTTTCTAAAATGTTTAAAAATAATTTAATATTTATTAGCATTTTAATTTTTATCTAACCATTTAAATGTTATTTTGGATCTTCTAAAAATATTTTTTACACTGAAAAGGCATAGATACTCAAATATATGACGTTCCCTAATTTTCTACCTTTCCAATAAGAGGGGAAAAAATTTTAAAATATCTCATATTTTTTTTTGACTTTTTTTCACATTAATCTAAAATTTTATTTTATTACGGTTGCAATTTCATTATTATGAATACTTGCTGAACTAATTTTTTTGAATTCCATAATTTTTAATTATGCTTTTTGTTTCCATATTACATGAATTTTCATTTGTCACGATAATTGTTTGCTTTGTGATTTCCTTTTGATTTCATGATTTAATTTAATTTGGTGAAATAATTAAATACTTATTAATTATTTTTATTAAAATTTAAAATAATGATATTAAAATTATAAATCAATCATATCGTTTTATTTAATTTACATGTTTTTCAAATGAATGATGCGCCCTTTTTTCTTTTTCTTTTTCTTTTTTATTTTCTATTATTTTTATTGTTATTAATGATATGAATGACTTGATATTTATTTTGTATATCTTGTTTTATCTCTATTTTGATTTTATTAGTAAACAATTTTACTAGCAATTTTTTTCTGCTAAACTTATTAGTATATGAGTTGATATTATTTCAATGTAATATGAATTCAATAAATTTTAAATTTATAATTTCTTATTTTAAACTCATACCACTACAAGAGTACAAATCACAAGTCCAACTTAAGGGTATCAACCAATGAGATCATAAGTGATTAAGTATTATCTATTGATTTCCTTGATTATTTAGATGAACAATATGTTTAAACATTCATTAATCATCTAAACAAAGAGTAAACAACATTCAAATTTAACAAGTCTAATCTATTTGAAACTAAAGTAATATTACACAATATACATGGGCATAGGGTTGAAAACATGCTTGAAATCCCTTGCAGAAATGGCAACACGTGTCGATTTATAGTAATTCGGCACTAATTCTTGCTTACGTCAACTTCTCCTAAGTCTTGACTTAGGGTTCCACTAAATCTCAATCAAATACAATTGGGATTCCATAAATGAATCCAAAAACCCCAGTATTTTACAGGCTCACACTCAAACCTTTATAAAATCAACCTTGCAAACTCTCAATTACAATTTAATGCCCAAGCATTAATCACTCACCAACCCACAAAAGTAATCCCTAGCTTTTCACAAGTGGGAATACAATAAATAAGACTTTACAAATGATAGAAACATAAAATACAAGTAAACTTACTTACCCTTGACAATCAATGCTCAATGGAATAATTGCTCTGCAAAACTAGCCGTTAGAGATAAAGATATGAAAGTTCAATCGACTCCACAGGAATTACATGTGAAGGATCCGATCTGTACCTCCTCAGCATAGAAACATGAAACGCATTATGAATCCGGTCCAAATCTGGTGGCAAGGCTAACCTGTACGCCAACGAACCTACTCTCTCAAGCACCTCATACGGTCCAATAAAACAAGGACTTAGCTTACCCTTCTGACCAAATCGTATAATCTTCTTCCATGGAGATACTTTTAGGAACACCTTATCTCTAACCGCATACTCAATGTCACGCCGCTTTAGGTCCACATATGACTTATGTCTGTCAGAAGCGACTTTCAATCTAGACTTAATCAGCTGCACCTGATCTTCAGCCTGCTGAACAAGCTCAGGCCCGATCAATCTCCACTCACCAACCTCATCCCAATGTAATGGCATCCTACACCTACGCCCATACAAATCCTCATATGGAGCCATCTGTATACTCGACTGGTAGCTGTTATTATATGCGAACTCAATCAAATGCAAGTACTGATCCCAGCTACCCTCCCACTCGAGAATACAGGTACGAAGCATATCCTCAAGAATCTGGATCACCCTCTCGAACTGGCCATCGGTCTGGGGGTGAAAAGCCGTACTGAAATGGACTTTCGAGCCTAAAGCTCTCTGGAAAGCGCCCCAAAATCGAGAAGTAAACCGAGGATCTCTATCAGACACAATAGACGATGGAATTCCGTGTAACCGGACAATCTCCCTCATGTACAGCTCAGCCAACCTCTCTAAGCCGTAATCCATCCTTATAGGGATAAAATGAGTCATCTTAGTCAATCGGTCTATGATTACCCAAACTGCATCATGCTTAGCCTGTGTCAACGGTAACCCCGTGACGAAATCCATCGTAATCTGGTCCCACTTCCACTCTAGCATAGATAACGGATTAAGTAATCCAGCTGGTACCTGATGTTTTGCTTTTACACGCTGACAATTCAAGCATTTACTTACATAATCCGCTATATCTCTCTTCAACCTAACCCACCAGTAATATTGGCTCAAATCCCGATACATCTTCGTACTCCCAGGATGATAGGCATACGTCAAACTGTGAGCTTCCTCGAGAATCTGTCTCTTCAGTCCCTCGTCTGCCGGAACATACAACCGTGTCCTGTGCCTCAGAATCTGTCTAGGGGTTTAAGGACGTTTAGGAAGGGTTTGGGAGAAAGAAACTGAAGATAAGTCAAAGAAAAGTCTAAGTTTATCCTTTTAAAAATGGTGTTTTAAGTCGCGTACAGCTGTACCAAATGCCTGTACGCCCGTACCACCCTAACAACCCTGATGGACTGATTTTCCTGCGAGTTATCGTACGCCCGTACCAACTTTGGTATGCCCGTACGATCCTAAAGTTACTGACAAACCCATTTTTTTGCGAGCAACGATACGGCCATACACCCTTTTGGTATGCCCGTACCGACTCTAGAACCTCAACTCCCCTGTTCCCTCGAGCTTGGTACGCCCGTACGGCTATCCGTACGCCCGTACCGCATGCCTAACATCAGGACATGCCTTAATTGAAGTCCCTAACTCTCCCAGAACCTGTGAAACATACTCCAAAACCAATCCTAACACATCAACATCATTGTCCCTCATCCAATCGAAAAGTCACGCTTCCTAATAAGGCGACAATCTCATAAAATACAATCACAGATACAAGCATACATACATACATACATACATACATACATACAT
>CANYBF010118567.1:0-11042 GCA_948192965.1 Dalechampia spathulata
AAAGAAAGATATATGAGAAAAAGAAAAAAGTGGGTAAAATTAAAAAAAAAATTAAAAAAAATTGTATTTTTAATTAAAATTTGATAAATATATAAAAAAATATTTTTGAGCTGGTATTTTTAAAAATGTAAAGTTAAAAATAAGGTTATTTTGTAATTATCCCTTTTGTGTTTGCTCTTCCATCAGCCTCCTTTACTACATATTCTATTTAAATATAACTATCCAAAATAAGTAAAATTTAAATAATTTTTAAAAAATTTTAATATCTTATAAGAAATTTATTTTTTAGATTTATTATTGATTAATATAATTTTATATTTTTTATATTTTTTAACATTTTATTTTTTAAAATATAATATATTATTTCTTACAAAAATATATTTTAAAATAAACAAATTATCAAAATATAAGATATATTATTTTGAATTAATATTTTTTAAAAATATAATTTTGAATTTTGATTTGAATGCTCAATATACATTTCAAATTCTTAACATATACTAAAATGATATCTTTTTAATATTTGTTATATATATTATACATATATAATACTGTTTTCTATAAATTTTTAAAAAGTTCATATTTTTTAAAGTAATTTTCTTAATTTTGTATTTTTACAAAATATAAATTTTTGTATTTTCATTTTGAAAGATTTTTTATATTTTTTTATAAAAGTTATCTTAAAAATTATGATTAAAATATTTTTCAAGGTATATATATATATATATATATATATATATATATATAATATTTAAAAAAGATACAAGAAGGATATTAATGGGATACAAAAGAGATATTAATGAGATACAATAAGGATACTAAAAGGATATAATAAAATTAAAATATAATTTTTATGAGTTAAATTATCAAACATACAAATATTTACAATATTTTTTACCAAACTTAATTTTTGATATATAAGGTTTATTATAAGAAGACAATTGAGATACAAAAAATATACAAAAGATATAAAAAGATATAAAAGATTTATAAAATTAAATTTTTTACAAGTTAAAATATTAGGGATACAAGTATTTATAATATATTTTATAAAACTTAATTTCTGATGTGTAAAATATCAATTGGGATATAAAAATATAAAAAATATAGAATGTAAAATATCAAGTATACCAATAATTTACAAAAGATTTACAAAAAGAATATAAAAGGTTACAACAACCACATTAAAAAGTTACAAAAAATAATATAAAATATAGAATGTAAAATATCAAGTATACAAATAGTTTACAAAAGGTTTATAATAACCACATCAAAAAGTTATGAAAAATAAAGAAGATATGCATAATCATTTACATTGAAAAATATTAGACATAAACATATATGATTATATTGCTTTAAAACCATTAAAAATATAGAATAACAAGATTAATTATTTAATAATAAATCTATATCTAATGAAGGAGTCTTAGCTAATACTCATTACAGCTAAGCAAAGGTTTTGAAGAATGAATCAAATCAAATATTAAACATAATGGTTCTTATGCAAAGCATCACATAGGGTTAAATTTAAGAAGTTGTCTATACCATAAGGAAGGTGTATGTATATATTATGATCACTTGTTGAAATTTAGTTAATTTCTTTTGGTGATTTTAAAGTAAGAAAAGACATAACATGATTTTAAAGCATGCATCTAGCATCATGCAGGAAAGTACCAACCTCCTCATTTGATGCATCAAATATTTATAACTCTTTGATCTCCTCTTATTATTTATCCATTTGCTCCTTATGAATCCTATAATATATATGTGTTTGTGAATAATGTTAAAATGAATGTGAATCAAATTGAGAATAGATAAATCATTTACAAAAGCATAAGAATTCCATTTAATGATAGGACTTATTTTGACATTCAAAATAAAGGAAATAACATATAAATTTTAACAATATTAAACTATAATACAAAAAAAATTTAAAAAGGTAGATAAATGAAAATTCAATGTGGATTGAAAGGAGAAATTTGATACAACATTATGAAATATCTTTTTCATTCAAAATAATAAAGAAGTAGTGAAACCTTGCCTATAAATAATAGTGAAGCAAGCCAACCAAAAGAAACATCATTTTGTAGATTACATTGCTCGTTCTTCTTTGATAGAGCTGATATGTAGTTGTTTGCTAAATGCAAATTTTTGGTTAATTAAGGAATGATAAACTATAGCTTGAAATATGTACCTCTCTTCTACATTAGTAGTAGTCCATGATGATGAACATTTTAATAAATTGATTGATCATGCTAAAATTTAAGTTATTTCTTAGGCCTTAATAGTTAGCTTGTCCTTTAGAATTACATATAGAAGTATTTTATATTTATACATTAATAAGAATAAATATAAAAAAGAAATAAAAAATCTATACTTACCCCTAGATTAGATTAGATGAATGCAAATGATTGATAATCAAATATGAAATTATACTTTTGAACTACATATAACAACAATTTGATAGCAAAGAAAAAAGGAACTAGTATTTGAAAATTTACTTGATAATTATCATTGTTGTCGATAAAATGAATGAGATTTCCTATGGATTTAAGGTCTTTGCATCCATATTTTTCTAATGATAGCTTGAATAATTCTTCTATATACCAAGAGGATAAAAAATAAAAATCAATTAGTAATAAGATGCAAACAGAAAAAAAGAAAAAAGAAAATCGAGAAGAAAATAAGCTGATTCATGCAAGTATCTGAGGGAGATGAAGATATCATAATTGAAAATAAGATCATAGATCTAAGAAAGAAGAAAATGAAAAAAATATTATAGATCTAGAAAAAAAGAAAGAAAAGTGAAATAGAATAAAAAGGAAAAGGAGAATAGGAGAGTAAGAAGAAGGAGAAAGAGAGATGAACGGAAGAAGAAAGGGTAAGATAAAAAGATGAGAAAAGAAAGATGTATGAGAAATTGAGGGGAAATTAGTGATATAAGATATTAGAGCGAAATAGATGTTAGTGTATGCTTTAGAGCATTATGTTTTATTGTAATTTAATATTGAACAATTTATCAATAAAAGACATTATTCATTATTCAATTTGTTTGAAAACTTATTAACTAAATAATGAATTCAAGATATTGGAACAGTACAAGGGAATTCATAAAGAGTTTATGAAATGAGATTCTTATTATATACAAATGTTCAATATCTAAATTATCTCTGATCAATGTATTGATAAGAATAGATATTATTAATGCAGTTAAGATCATCACATGTTATACTTCCTTCTGGGATGATTTTCATTTATCATGACAAGAGTTGTCTAAAGTGAACATATGGATGGGTGGTTTGGGTTGACTTATTGGAGACCTTGCCAGTGAGATTTCATATGGATGATTAATCTATGTCTATGAAATATATCTCACTCATATCAGTAGTGCAAGTATCCTTAAGACTTGAGATAACAAGGTTATCTTAATTATAAATCACTATGTTTTGACTCCTATGTTTTATTCCTCCTTAGGAGGCGTTCATAGCTTAGAGGTTGGATATAGTGTGAAGTAGTTGAAGATAATTGTTTATCAATAAAGGATTCACCACCCCAGATTAAATGTAAGGGTTTTATCTCATTGATTCATGTAATATTCTTTATTTAGGAATCTCTGGCCAAAGTAGAATGCCTATTGATTAATGAGTTTCATAAGGGCATTTGGAAATAAAGATTATAGTACATGAAACATCAAATTTAGGGCATGATCTAACACACTTGATTATGCATTAAATTGATATTAATCCATACTCAAACCTAAATGGGATAGTGGATGGTGAAAGGAGTTTATTGCATGGAATCTGATATAGAAGGGTTGTAGTCAAACTAATGACCTCTTGACATTTGGGTAGTCATGATGTGTGACTAGACACCGCTCTTGATTTATATATGATGTTATTCAATGGAGTTTAATAATATATTCATATATTGCCAACATGTCAAGAACCTAAAAGGTCACACACTAAAAGTAAGAGGAATGATAATCACGAATGGATGTTGATGAAATAATGTTTTGTGGTTATAGGATAACCTGGATCTTTCATGTTCATTTGAAAGAGCATGAAAAGAGCTTCGATTGATACCAAGATCACTTAAATTTGATGAGTAGAACTCAAGATACAAGTGATTTAAGATGACATGTTCTATATGTATGTATACGGATTTGGATGGAACTAAATCATTTAATGGTTAATATGTGATTGTCATATGACTTATTCATATATCATGAATTAAAAGGGAATGAACATGATTTTCATGTGCTTATGGGCAGGAGATTTAAGTTAGTCACATGCAAGGCACATGCCTAAAGCATGTGACATGCACATGATATAACTTATTAAATCTATAACCTAATTAGGTTTAGGTCTTATGGTTTGGTGAAAAGGGGACATACAGAAGCATTTTTGGTTGACTCCTTCCTCCATTGTTCCAATCCATTTGAAGCTCAATAACATGAAGAATAATTTGACTTTTGATAGAAGATCAAGAAGCAAAATCGAATTCATTCTTATTCTTTATCTATTCTTCTTTATTTTGTTTTACTAGTCTCAAAAACAAAACAAGTAATATTGATTACTAATCATTCCTGTTGCTTATATGGATAGTTTGGAGATCCTTTGCATTGGGGATTGAAAAGTTTGCTACAACTTTTCTGACAAACAAGAAAGAAGGAGATCTGCATAAAAGTAAGCTTTTGATCTCTTCTTTCATGATCTTCTCGTTTGTTGATGTATTCTATGAATGAGATTGCTAGATTCAATGAAATCACATGTTTTAAAAATTTTAAATTACATCTTCTACTGCCAAACACGTTGTCACACCTATACCTGGCATAATATGCTCCCATAGCATAATTAATAACCTTCTAAGGAAGGAAATCATTAACTACACTACAAGGGATACATCAAAATTTTTACGATATAACATCTATTTTATTATCGTTACATGTGTACCTGAGTATCTTGGCCATCTATATACATGGGTCATATCATTTATATATCATTTCACATTATCATTCATACGTACATACATCATCATACATTATCATTGTATTCATATCAATGAGTCATAGCATTAACACATTCATACGCATATCAGAATATAACATACAAATACTACCACTAGTATGAGTAATGTTTAAGCTACATAACCAACATATGTTTGAGAGTATGTTAACAAAATGTCCAAGTTACTGTAGAAGTAAGATTCTATCGAATCCTATTCCTTGCTAACTGATGATCACTTAACCTTGTCCCTTGCCCAATGGACCAGTACCTGTGTTCATCAAATAATAAATGCTGAGTATATAATTCAATGGTGCTGTAAAATGAGTAAATAATGTGAACACGTATCATAAATAACATATTTAAGTCAAATCACCATAATCAATAATAAGCTGTAAAACTGTATGATATAGCACCATTTTGCATCAATCACTAGCTATTATAAGTAATGCATAAGGCATACAACAGTATTCATAAGTTACTATTTATCAAATACTATTCATAAGTTACTATTCATTAGGTACTATTTATAAGTTACTATTCATTAAGTACTATTCATCCTAACATTTCCTGTATCAGATGTAGTATAGAAACATCATGTGGTACATGTGAGTAGAATTTATATGTGTACCTTTACTATACTTTCATCATCATCCATCCCTGTATCATGATTGTATATGAATAATAAAATGACTTTGAGAATGCAATCATGCTTTGCACTCTCCCTCTAATATTATTGACATGTATAAATAATTGTGCATAATTCATACTAGGTGTCATATTGTACCGGTATCGATCCTCTTAGGGACCTGATTACTTTAAGAACTAAACATTATCATATGACTTTTTAAGCCCTAATTATAGCCCATCATCATATAGTACGACTCAAAGAGTCTAGCCTTTAGCCTAATAGTATATCATATATGACTCAGTACATGCAATATGACATATAGCCCAGCCTTTGGCCCATTAGTATCATTATCGTATCATTTCCACCTTATATCATCACTATAAGATGCCATGAGTATGCATGATGCATTGTATGATCGTATATAATGCATGTCGTATAACGTCATTATCCATCCATATACTTTCCATGTATATCATAAGCAATTCAATGTAAAAATTTCATTCAAGACCATGAGATAGGTTAAGAGAAGTGAAGCACAAACCTGTCACCAAGTTACCCTTATTAAGTAATGGAGTGGAAGCATTTACCTCATTGTTTGGACCTATAACATTTCCATTCCATGTCTATTAAGTATAATCATTCATATTTCCAATCATTATTATTCAAAGATATTCATTTTTAAGCATACATATAACATCATTCAACTTTCATCCATAATGAATATTGAAGCATCATTCCATTTAATAGTATTCCTTATCTTACATTCAAGACATAGTTACATACAAAAATCATATATATATATATATATATATGTATTGATATAAAAATAACATATTTGGTATGTATTCATATGGTTTAGCTTGATTTATGCAAGTATGTAACATTAATATAAAATCATGTCTTAAGTGTTTATTCTTAAGTATAACATTGAGTTCTAACACTTAAGTAATCATTGTATTAAGTTTAAATGCCTTAATGTTCATTATCTAGGTGATCAAATAATTTAAACATAAGTACTATTCATTTGGTCAATTGGCACTTTTCATATGGTAAATTACTATTCATATAGTCATTTTCATTTTGAATGTATCTAGAGTTTGTATGCTATTTTGATAATAAATGGAATGTGTTAATATCTTATCAATACACTATGGTATGCACCTCTTTAATGTCTCTTAATAGGTGTATAAGATCATACATTTAAGAATTTAAAACAAGTTTATATGATAGATCATTTAAGTGCTTAAGTATGTATGCATTTTAAGTTGGAGCATATTCTGCCTTGTAGGAACAATTCTTATTGTACAAGCCTTTTGACTAAGTAAATGACCTCCAAATTGAGTGATTCTTAAACCATTAGAAAATAGACTCAAAGATATATTATATGCAAAATTTGAACTTCATTAAAGGGGTCAAAATACAAAAGGCTGAATGCCTTAGTAGTCTACCTAATGTTATTCAAATTTTATGCATACTTGGAGCGTAAATATGGCATGAATTATTGGATCATGTAAATGGATTCAATATTTTGCAAAATAGGTACCATTGGAAACTAGACTCAAAGGGATTTCCAACAGTATATTATGGGTTCCGTAACTCAAACGATAAGAGGGTCAAAAAGTGATTACCATAAACCCCTAATTTTTACCTTAAGTAGTATAGTCTCCGCAACTTTTATACATGTCACTTGCATGCCTTACTTACCATACTTAATGACCTTAGCATTTTTCTAAATTACACATACACATACCTCAACATGTTAGTTACATTATCAAAGAAAATTTTCCAATGTTCATGCATCCAAGTACCTCATTAGGCAGCCCTAATCATAAGCATATGCATATTGCCCCTTAGGCGACAAAATGGGCATAACTTTTGCAATTGCATTCCTATTGCCTTCAAACTTTGTTTTCTTTATTCTAACATTCTAATTCCTCATTTATATACATAATTAGTTGATTTAAGTGCATAAATTGAATTATGGCAGCCAATTTACTCAAGTTTAAAATTTAGGTAGTAACTTTTTACCTTCCTTTTTCCAACTTCTATTTCACTTTTCATGAATTATTCTTCATCTTTCTCATAAATAAGTACATCAAACACTTTACATGCATTCATTACAATATTTTAAGGGCCACACACACATGGGTTATCTAGGGTTTTGATATTCATACATTCCATACACAAAACTTATCAAAACTATATCAAACATACTAAACCAAGTGTGTTCTTCAACATTTCATCATCAACTTCACCAAATCCATGCATAATCTTCTTATACCTCACCAACTAAATTCTTCAACTTCAAAAAACATAAACTTCAAGGGTTCCCAAGAAGAAATAGAGACATATACAAGAAGAATCAATGAAAACTAAGCTTAAAAACACAAAATACATGAAAATTTACCTTTGATATGTATAAGTTAGGATTTGAAATAAAAAAGAGAAGAGGAAAAAGAGGAGGTCAAATTATTGGAGGAGGAGAAGTGAAACTGCTAACTTTCCCTTATGCAAAATCCCATTTTAATTAAATTATTAATCTAGTCAAGGTATTAAACTTATCTAATTTATTTGTTATAATTTTAGGTAAAATTCATTATGAAGGTATTAAACTTTTCAACTTTTTGGATTTAAGCCCTTATACTTTAATTATATGTATATAAGCATTAATTTTGTAGAATATTATCATGAAACCCTTAACAGTTACTATTCCTAGGAAAAATGATCAATTTGCCTCTTAATTTTATATTAAGATTATTTAATAAGTCATGATTTAATTATTATAACAAATTATCTCAATTTGAACCCATAATATATAAATAAGGGTTGAAAACTAGCTTATCATAATACCACTAATCAATATAAAAAAACTCATGCATATCTATATATATTTTAATTAGTTTAATATTTTAGTTTTACACACCAAAATTTATATTAAATTCAACTTATCAATTTTTTTAATATTATAAATGAAATTGAACTAAAAATTAACAAGCTGAATTAAAATGAAAAAATCAATTCAAATTGATCAAGTTTTTGATTTAAACTATTTCTTACTTACCCCTAAGTAAAATTATAATTTGATGGATAAAAGATGTCATGTCTTTTGGCTGCGTAACATGCTCTTGTAATATGATTATTAATTCTCTATTCAGAAAAGTAATAATCATTCTATAAAGGATTCCATACATTCTTAATTAAGTGCGGAATTTTTTTATTATGTATATATTCAATCTTATTACTAAAATCCAATTCATTTAACACTCCCAGGTTTAACATACATTCATACTTAAGTCATTACCATATTAACATTATTGTTATGCATGCATTATTATTTTATATATTTAAAATTCATCGTACGTTATTAATTACATAATTAATATTACCATCACTCGTATTTAATTTACTGTCAAGGGCTTATTTAGTAGTTGCATGAAACAATTAGAAGTCTTTAAGAATTCAACCATTACCAAAAGCTAATTGGTATGTCCAATTACTACCACTAACGTTCTTGTTCTGCGGCTTTACTTGGTCCTACGTTTATCAATTGATAATGTCACATCCACACTAGAGACTCTAGGAGTTTTACATGTTGCTTGTGAATGTGATCGATGTATGGTAGGTTTGAGGTGTGATGTATTAGGATTGTAAATGTGTATATGCCCGCATATGATGTATGATGTATGATGTACCTGTGTAATTGTAACAGTGTATGGATCATGATGATGTGATGTAATGTGTTATTGCATGTATGCAGGGTTTGTGAATGATGATATGAATGATTGGGATGTGTTGTTGGTGTTTTAGGTAGTATGGGAGTGAGTTAGAGGGGTTAGAAGGAAAGAATGGAGAGTTGTACGGACGTATAGGGAACCGTACGGACGTACCAAGCAGGGGAGATGAGAGGTCTTAGGCTCCTGGAGACTGTATGGGCGTACCAAAGAGTTGTCCGTCCATACATGTGCTCGCAGGAAGTTGGGTTTGTCAGGGGAGTTATGTTTGTACGGGCGTACCAAAAGGGGTATGGGCGTACGACTACTTACAGGAGTTTTTACTTGTCAGGGTGTTTTGGTAGGTACGGGCGTACCAATATCCGTACGGCCGTACGTGACTTAAGTTTGATTGGTCAATGGATAAGTATTAAGACTTTTCTTAGTTTTCTACCACTTTCAACTTTCTTAAACCCTCCCAAATATTAGAGTTAGAGTTCCGTGAGTGTCGGTTTCTGCCAGGGCCCAGAGCAAGGCTTATGAAAGTCACGGACCGGTGACCGCACTTGGAGCGAAAGCGCAATCTTCCTAAGGAGTTCCCTTAGGGAATGATACAAACTCGAAAGAGTCGCAAGGAGTCACCATCGGATGGTTCCGGATTGGTCTAACCGACCCATAGCATGAGGGCTAGTTAAACCCTTCAGAGATTGGGTTCGGGTGGTAGAGATCTATTTTATGAGTTTCCAAAATCAATTTTACCATTTTAGTTGGGATTAATTATCCTAAGTAGGCAAACATACGAGCATAAATGTAAGCACACAACGCATCATGTGAATTGGTGTTGCAAGGTTGCACGTAGAATGACATATAGAGCTATATGGCATTTGAATGACATGACATATGCATGACATATGATATAGTGATAAAAGTAACATGGCATATGCATGACATTTGAGCATGAATGACATATCATATGCATGATATGTCAACCTAATATGTAAGCACATATTATGGTAAATAGCATATGACGTTATGCGTTTAACATCTTTGATTCATTTTAGCGTTGGGCGTATAGCGTATGCAATGCATATGCATAATATGTAGGATGAATGGCATATCATATGCATGACATGTGAAGTGATGTATGTCATGGCATATGTTATGACATGGCATAATAAATGGCATACTGTATGCATGGCATGTGAATAATGTATGATATATCATATGCATGACATATGTGATGATGTAATACATGGCATATGCATGACATGTTAGATGTATGACATACCAAATGTGTGGCATGTGAGATGACACGTGACATGACATATGCATGACATGTATAGTAGAATGTGCTTGTGTCATGTGACATAGGATGTTGTGAGCGTACGTATCCGTTTCTCGGCTTTTCCAGTTTTACAGGTTTTAATTTTTGAGGAAAACGGGATATGTGGAGTCGCCACCTAGTTTGTTTCTATTAATCCAATTGAATTAACTTTGAAAACTAGGAAATAAAACTTAGGTTTTTCAGAGTTGAAAACAACCTTTATTTCTTCAGAGAATGGGTTCGGGATTTCAAATCTATTTGTATTCCATCTTAATATGCTCGATTGTTTAGTTTAATGAAAGCTCCTAATCACGCATTTAGGTTTAAGTTTACTTAGCATACGTTTCATGGCATACGGCAAACAAGAAGCATAT
>CANYBF010118575.1:0-11350 GCA_948192965.1 Dalechampia spathulata
CAGGAAGGCTCGGGTTTTTCCTGACTTGTTTAGTTACTCAATTGAGTTAGCTAGATGAGTCGGGTGGCGACTCCACGTATTTTCATTGTGCACATTTATCACACCACTTTGCACGCCGCATTTTCCGGACGACGGGGAATCACCACACACTCTAAGGTAGTGTATATACAAGTTCATCAAGTAAGCACCAAGGCTGCTTACTGTTCTTTTCCTTAGCATTTTCATAACATAATTTCATTTTCCATGCAACCAAACTTCTTCTTCTTTCATTCTAACACCATATTTAATCATATTTAATCACAAATCAATGCATGACACACTTATACCAAATTAAAACCCAAGAAACTAGAATTTCTTCATTTTGGGTAGCAACTTTATTTCCATCATCACTTAAATTTTCTTCCACCTTTCATGCATTTTTCATATTCTTCATCATAAATAATCACCTCAAGCACCTTATACACACTTAAAATAGCAACTTAAGAGTTATTTATATGTAAATAACCTTAGGGTTTTCATGAAAAATTCATCCATACTTAACACTCAATCAAAACACTTTACTCATGCAAGATCAACCTTCCTCTTTCACTTTCTCATATGATTCTATCAAAATTTATACATATACATGCACTTCTATACTTGGCCAAATTCTTCCAGCTCTAATAATATGAGTTACATCAAAGATTAGGAAGTAATAAGTATGTATACAATGAAAATTAATAAAAAAAATAATATGAAAATCTAATTTTACATTAAAAATTATCTTGAAGAAGTGATTTTCTTTAAACTAGAAGCAAAAGAAGAAGAAGGGGAAGAGTATTTTGAATGGAGGAGGAAGGAATATGGAAATATGAACCCATTTTTCCTTTTTATTCATATTTATCTTATTTAATACAAAATTCAAAGAAGGAACCAATCATATGTTGACACTTGTCAACACCTTACTAGTTTACTTATTTAACTTTACTTCTTCATATTTTATTTATTTCTTCAAAAATATAAATGACATAACCATCATAACATACATTTCATACATAACATAACATTTCCATATATATACATAAATTTTAGTTTCCACATTTACCCTTCACCTTTTTATGAAATGACATTTATGTCCTTAATTAGTACTTAACTTTTAATTAATTCTAACTTCATTTAAACTTCCATTTACATATCTTAACATATAATTTATCATGTAATAACATATCTAATATGCTAAAACATCACATACCACATATAAATTACATCATTAAGCTTCATGAAAAGCATTCAACATAAGCATGTTGAATTCATATCCATAATGCATCTTATGTACATTTTCATCACTTTAACCGTCTTATCACTTTCTTTTCTTTTCATTTCTTTCTTTATAAATCTATGTCATATGGAATTACTTCACCTCTATATCATTTCATAATATTTTCTCATCTCAATCATTCACATATTACTCCTTTTGCATTCTCTTAGCATAAACATGTCAAATATGTTTTTCTTATGCTCACAACTTATTTATATATATTCTCTTTCCATTATTCACCTTTCAACTAAATAAATAATGTATGTATATACATGATAATTCACATTAGCACCTTAAGAACATTTAATTCACTAATAATCACCATTTTAAGTTCATTTACATTTTATTACCATCTAACGTGCAAAAATCATATTCGTACCTTATCTTTATACATACATTCATACCTTTAAACATTTTCTATACTTCATATATTCTCTTACCATGAAATACATGCTTATACATATATACTTTGACATTAAACATAATTAATCCATGCTTGCACATCATTATAGTATGATCATAAAATGCATATGCATGCATGAATTTAAGGTGCATACTAGGGTGTAATATTGGCTCTACCCATGAATTATCCAGTAATAGATCTTGCATAAGGAGATCCATATATACAGTATTGGTATTTAATTATGAGGATTAGCTAATTAGTTGACCTTGTTAGTCCATTCTAGCAAAAGTAGGGGTATAATTTTTAGCTTTTTCATTTCAATAGGATTTTCCCTACTTAATGGATAATCATTTGCTACTAATGGGAAATTCTTTCTCCTTTTAAATTGAAAAGTAAGACGATCTTAATTGGTACCAATAAAATAATAAATTTGATGCATAATATATGAATATGATATATCTTTTTCTTATATAATGAATAGGATTCTTTTATTCTATCTCATTCATCCGTACTGATTATAGATATTGGAAAAAGTTTTGTTTTGTCCAGGTTCATGATCTAAATAAGTCACATATACACTCTAGTACATGTTGGTACTGAGGACATCCCCCAAGAGCGAGGAATTTGGTAATATTTTTGATTAGCTTTCTTGTGTTTCTAATAAGTTGTTTTATAGTTGGCATGTTGAATCATATGTATAATAGGCTGGTTTAGATTGATCCTAACTAGATGATTATGAATTTTTCTATATTATTATTCTATTAATAAATAATTAATTATATTAAAAATGAATTATTAATTATATTAAATATATAAAAGAATTAATAGAATATTTAATTTAAATTGAAATTTTGGTAAGAAAAAATCTCCAATCATGGTTTGAGTGAAATTTCTATTATTTCTCATACAATTACTACAAGATCAACAATTCCATGAGCTTGGGCTTTTGTTGCTAACATAAAAACATCTCTTTTCATGTCTTCAGATACAACCCATAAGGGTTTTCCCATTCTTTGTGTATAAATCCTTACGACCATTTCACGTAGTTTCAGTAGTTCTTATGTTTCCAGGATAAAGTTTACTATTTGGGCCTCATAATAACCAGCGATAGGTTGATAAATCATTACCCTTATGATATAAGAAAAAATAGCTATTCTATCTCATATAATAAATACAAAAGTGATGAGAAGAGATAAAGATAAAGAATAATAAGAAAAAAAGATAGAATTGAATAAACATACATGCATTGTTTGTGCATTGCATATGGCTCCATAATGGAATTTACCTTTACTTACCTTTTATTAAAGAAAAACATAAATTTTATCATACTTAAATTAGTAAATGATCAAATAACCATCCTTTCCTTATCTTTGTAAGAGTTTAAAAAAATAGTATAGCGGTCCTATTGCTTTATTTATTTCATTAGTGGTTTAGCAATCCTAAAGTTTTTTTTTATTTTGAAAAATAGAATTTTTTTCCATACTTTTTTTTATAACATAAATAATGTTATGAGCTCTCTGGTGTGAAAACAAAAAAGTTTATGACATTGAAATAGGCCTTGATAAAGTAAAATTTGAAATACCCTTAATATCTTATACTACTCTTTCGATACATAATCTACCGTTAAAAAAAATTTCTTATATCTATATCAAATTCAAATTGCCATGCTAATATTACTTAATATTTATATTTTAATATTTCATAGGGTGGCATAGTTTTCTTTTTTGTTTCAAATAAAAACTCATTGCCACCAAGCATGAAGGAATACTAAATATTTGGTAATTTTTCCTCCTACTAGGATAAAAGATCCTATTGAAGCAGCTAATCCCATGCATACTATTTGTACATTTGGTTGCATAAATAGTATAGTATCATAAATAGTTATTATGGGTATTACCCATCCGTTAGAAGAGTTTATAAATAAATACAAATCTTTGGTCTCGCTCTGTATACTTAGATATACCATAAGAGTAATAATTTGATTTAAGATTTGACTATCATCAACTTCACCTAAAAAAAGTAATCTTTCTCGATAAAGTTGATTCATTCAGATAAAATGCTATCCTCTAAGAACCTTATGTGCACCTTTTAATGCATATGGTTCAATAAAAATCATGAAAATAAAATAAAGAATCAATGTGTAGATTCCAATTTTCCTTTTTTAATAATTTAATAGTGCATACTTTTTAACTCAACTCTTTTTTTCTAATGCTAATCAAAGGGCTTTCTTATAGCTTTCAAGAAAGATGAGTTTTAATGCATTTACCTATAAAAAGATTTTTAAACTTATCAAATAAACTTCTCATTGATATACTTTTTCATCGAGATTCAATTTAAATAATGATGATATTCCCTTATTCTTGAATGGGCTACCTCAATTCTTTTAGATTTATGCTCTACTCCAAGTAAAGATTTTCCCAATTTATATTTACATATATAGAACAAATGCCCTAATACTACATCTTTTTATTACAACTTCTTTTTGTTATTTAATTCATTTCACGTCTTCTACCAAATATTTGACATATTTATTAATTAGATTATTATTTTATTATTATTGTTATTTGATTGAGTATGATTAGCAGTTTAAAATTCTTCCTACTTCATAATCATAAAGAGAATATGATACAAGTAGTAATAGATATATTACTAATTGGGTTCTTCTACACATAGCCTGGATACTTCATTTTTTTGGTCTAAATAAGGCAACTATAAATTATTCTAATATATAATATTAATATGAGTACCTCAAAAGCATAGGTCTAATTAGACTTCATTTCACTTGACACTCTAAATTTTGGATGATTTAATAAATCTTTCTTCGGTGAAAAAGAGGATATCTCAAGTATGAGAGAGAATGGGGGAATCTCGTATGACCCAATATATCTAAAAAGTCTCACTATATGTCAATCCAAATGGAACCGTGAGTCCTAGGATATCAAAAAGGGACTTTTGGAACCCAATAGGCATTAAATGACAGAAAAAATTAAGTACTCTATTTCACTTTGACGTGAAAATGTAAGAATTAATTTATTATCTTAATAATAACAATAACTTTTATAATATTTTATGCATGAATTCAATAAGTTTATATTTATATATAAGTTTTTATTTCTATATATATATATATAAATAATAAAAATAAAGGAAGATAAAAGGAATAGAGTCAAATTCTTATTAATGGGTACTTTGAATGATGAACCTATACATTGGCTCATATAAAATTGGGTCAACTCCCTATTGTGTATTGGTACTTATTAGGTATAAAATAGATCTAACAAAAAGGAATTTTTACATTATTACTAAAAAAAATAATGGAAAAAAATATTCATTCTTTCTTTGAGATAATCCACATAAAGGGGGAGATTCATAACATAGTTTTTTCTAGTGCAATAAAGTTACATAGTAATTATTTTTTGTTAATAAAAGGGTATTTCCATGGGTTTTCCTTGGTATCATGTTCATACCATCGTATTAAATGATCCTGGTCATTTGCTATTTGTCCATATAATGCATACAGGTTTAGTTGCTAGTTGGGCCGGTTTGATAGCTCTTTATCAATTAGCCATTTTTCATCCCTTCGACCCTATTCTTGATCCAATGTGGAGACAAAGTATGTTCATTCTACCCTTCATGACTCATTTAGGAATAATTAATTCATGGGGTGGTTGGAGTATCACAGGAGGAATTAAAACAAATATGGGTATTTGGAGTTATGAAGGCATGGTTGGCATTGCGTGTATTGGGATCTAAAAATATTTTATGATGAATGTATAGGAAAACCCTCTTTGGATTTGGCTAAGATCTTTGGAATTCAATTATTTCTCTTAGAGGTAGCTTCCTTTAGGTTTGGCACTTTTCATATAATTGGGTTGTATGGTCCTGGATATAGGTGTTTGATTCTTATGGACTAACTGGAAAGGTACAACTTGTAAGTCCAACATAGGATATGGAAGGTTTTGATCCTTTTATTTTTAGAGGAATAGCCTCTTATCATATTGTAGTGAGCTCATTAGGTATATTAGCAGGACTATTCCATCTTAGTGTGCATCTACCCCATCATTTATATAGAGGATTACGTATGGGAAATATTGAAACTGTCTTTTCTAGTAGTATTACTGCTATCTTTTTTGCAGATTTTATTATTGTTGGAACTATGTGGTATGGTTCAATAATGACCCTAATTGAATTATTTGGTCCCACTCGTTATCAATCGGATCAAGGATACTTTTAATAGAAAATATATCAAAGAGTTAGTGTTGGGCTGGTTGAAAATCAAAGTTTGTCTGAAGCTTGGTCTAAAATTCTTGAAAAACTAGCTTTTAAGATTATATCGATAATAATTTCATAAAAGGTGGATTATTCAAAGTAGGTTCAATGGACAACAGAGATGGAATAGTTATTGGGTGGTTAAGGCATCCTATCTTTAGAGATAAAGAAGGGTATGAACTTTTTGTACATTGTATACCTACTTTTTTTTAAAAACATTTTCCAGTTGTATTGGTAGACGAAGATGGAATTATTAATGCTTATGTTCCTTTTTGAAGGGTAGAGTCAAAGTATAGTGCCAAACAAGTAGGTGTAACCACTGAGTTCTATGGTGGCAAACTAAATTGAGTCAATTATAGTGATCCTACTACAATTGAAGCATCCCAAGCAAGACTTACTATATCCATGTGAATTATGTTATCTATCCCTATGAATATGAAGGAATTTTTCTATTATTGTTTACTAATAATAGTAGAATTGCTGGCACAGAGTCTAAAAAAAGCTTATGTTCAATATATTAATAAAAAAATCTAAAATCCAATTAATTCAAAGAAGTTTTCATCTTATTCTTATAAGATTGCTAGTAGATTTAAAAAATTTTAGTATAGATTTTAGTACAGTAAAATAGCTAGCAATCCCCTTAGAAGTATTTTCTTGTTGGGATCAAATTAGATAAGTTATATCAATAAAAGGGAATAAGATATTTTACATCTTTTATCGATCAAGTGATACCCAGATTTGAATTGGGGAAAAAGGATTTACAGTCCCCTGCCTTACCATTCAGTTGTGCTGCCAAGACAACATTAAATAAAAATAGACAAAAAATGTCCACCTTTATTTGCTTTCTTTTAAAGGTGGAAATTTCTTTTTTTTTTGTACTTGTACCTTCAATTCCATTTTTCTTAATCCCCTCCTTTTATTTTTCTAAATTCTTAAAAAAAATCTTTGTTTATTTTTCTTATATGATCTATCTTTTCAGTTAATTTTATCAAGAATTAAGGATAAATTGGAACCATTAACTATTGACTATGACTTCATGAATGATTCTTGAATTTGAATCTAAAATTCTATTTCTCTAATCGTAATGATAAATGATATGAGAAAAGAAAAAAATTGATATGTAACTAATCCATATTGATTCTTTTCAAAATACAAAAAAAAAATTATTCTCAATTTCAATTATAACAACAATTATGAGTATATGCAAACTTTAAAACATAAAATTTTAAACAAATATCTATATTAGATGTCTATGATTTTTGGAGAAAAATTTCAATTCAATTCAATGAAAATGAAATAGAACTTTTAATAGAGCATGAGATGCACTGTCTAAAATGGAATTGTAGTAAAAGGATAAACGTATATATAGATTGCTATAGTTATAAGATAGCTATAGTTATATCCACATATATTTAATAAGCCTTCTTATTTTGTTTTATGTTATGTACTTCAATCATATTATATGAATTTGATAAAAAAAAAAGAGATAAAAAATATTTATCTTCTATGAAATTTTTTTGAACTAAACAATGAAATCCACAAATGCAAAACAGATAAGTGCTAAATGCTAAAAAAAAAGGAATTGGTTGTGAGAATCTACTTCCATAACTATAACCAACTCAGCGAGTAGTCTTATAACAATTAATGAATCGTTGACCATGCAAAGAACATGAATGATTGTTTGCTTTTGATTAAGAGACCTTTTATCTAAATATTTTATAAATCAATATTAATCTTCTTATATTTTTTAATGATTTATTTCTTTTAAAATATTTACAAAGGGTCGAGGATTTCCCATCCTTGTGGGATTGAACCTTCTTCCATGTATAATGAAAATCTATAATTTTTCTATGCTGGAAGTAGGAAATTAATTTGATGGAATCAACACCCATCAAATTTTAGTGTTATTGCTAAAGATGATTCTAAATAATCTTTCAATTCTTTTGTATATTACTTGATTTTTTTCTATTGTAGGAAATTTGATTTTTAGTTAAAAGAAAGAGGAATCAATAATTAGAGTATCTAAAGTCGAAAAAGGTGATAACATGGCTATTAATGAATAAATGCTAGGGGAAATGGTTGTTGCAATTATCGATTTAACTACCCTTTGCATTACATATGAAGAATTAATAGTCCCTTTGTAATTGAAATCTGAATTAATTTAGCTATTACCCAGCATTTCATGGATTTGAAAATGAAGATCCTTTTAAGCATCTAAAAGAATTTTTTATTATTTATAATAACATGAAACTGCAAGGTGTTAACCTTGAACAAATTCAATTGAAAGCATTTCCTTTTTCTCTTTTAGATGCATCCAAGGATTGGTTTTATTACTTATCATTAGGAACAATAACTTCATGGCAAGATATGACTAGGTGGTTCCTTGATAAATTTTGTGTAATTAAAATAGCTGCCCAAATCCGGAGAGATATTTACACAATAAAGCAGAAGGATGTGGAAACACTACATGACTATTTGAAGAGATTCAAAAGGTTGTATGCATTGTGTTTGTAACATGAAATTATCAAATAGAATTTAATTCAATATTTTTATTAAAATCTACTACCAATTGAAATATCTCAAATGGTGATAAGATTCATAAATCTAGAGAATCAGATATCTCAAATGATGATCTCTTTTGGTTGGTTGGAGTCTTAAAGTTATTTATTATCTCAACCAGAGGTGAATCCAATAGAATTCACAAAGGTTATAATTATTTTGAGCCATGAGCAAGATATGAATCCAAAGCTAGAAATTAAAGTTAACGAGCTTGAATGGAGAAATAAAGAAGTAATAAAAGTTTTATAATTTATCTAACTTGAATTGATAGTGATCCAACCTCCTTTTCTAAAAAGGTTAGAAAAGTTAGAAAAATAAAAAAATAAAAAAAGATATTCAAAACTTTTCATAAGAAGGAAGAACCACCTTGGAAGAAGAATTAGGTACCAATGAGAAGCCTTGGATATTCTACTATAAACCATTTATAGAATGATTTAAGGCTCATGAATTTGATCAGGTTACTCTATATAACCTCACCTCATTCAAATAAAAAAATAATAAATAAGGAGTCAAGCTGAGACTTAAAACTAGAACTAAATTTTATTTTTTGTTATTTTTCATTTTTTATTTCAAGCCTTTATGCCTATAAGAGTAGGTAATAACATGAGCTTTTTGTTTGAGTTAATTAAGTTAGTTTAAATGAAGTCTTCATCTACCTTTGATTCATAATTTCTAGTTTGATTTTAATTTTTAATCTTTTAGAGTTACAAAAAAAAGGGAGCTGGGAACTTGGAATAAAATGCACCATTTAATATAAGGGAGGAACAAATCTTATTTTTAATTTTTATTTTATCTTTTAACCTTAATTAAGTTATTTAATGAAAGTGATTTTTATTTAATATTTACTTTCTCTTTCATTTTAGGATTTCTCTTTGTTTCCTTAAAGAATACTGATTGCCAATTAAGAATTAGGGATTGTTAATGGTTAATACTAAAAGAGCCATTGATGATGGAGTTCTAGTAAGCAAAGGATGGCGAGCTAGCAAGGTGCCGATCATTATGGATGATGAAGAGTCGACATGGTACTTGAACAAGAAACACAATCTTCCAACTCTCTTAAAATCAATAATCAAAATCCAAATCTTTACTAACTGCGATCCTCTTAATAATCATCAATATGAACATGCATAGCTCCCTTTAGGTTAAATGATGAAATTTTGATATGAAGAGATGTTAAGTGAGATTACTCTCAATTTTAATGAAAACCAAGAAGAGGAGGAGATCAAAATAAAAGGAATTCTAAAGCCTGAAGGAAACCTAATACCAATGAATAAGCACATGAAACTTTGATAGTTAGGTCGTACAAGAATAAAATGGATAAAGAGCTTACTGCCTCCTCCAGTTTCTAAGCTTAATATTAATTTATAGTTTATTCATTGCTATTAATTTGAAGCCTGACAAGCTAGTTGCGAGTATGGATGAAGTGGTCTGATAGATTTTCATCAGATTGGACAAGCTGGATGCAAATGTATGTGAATTGTGTCACTCAATTTAAGTGCCATAATATATCCTCTAATAGTACACCAAAAAATAGGCAATGCGCATCCTTTTATCTTTTAAATTTTCTTATCTTTTCTGTTGCTAAGTCATATTGAGGGCAATGTGATTTTAAGTGCGTATATGTGTGGGGGGAGGGGGGCGGTAATATATATGATGCTATTTTGTTATTTTACTGGTTTAGTTATAGTTTTGATTAATTTTTCTATCATAATTTATTATTTTGTTGTTTTTAAGGATCTTTAGAATTCTATTTCTTTTTCAAAATTTCTTCGTTTATCTTTGCATTGTGACTTTAGACTTTAGGAATGGTGATTGAAATTGATATTCTTATGTGATTTAACTTAGATGACTGCTTAAGGGGTAGTAATATATATATTGTAACATAAAATATGACTGAATGTATTATATTTTAAGGTCTTTTTAAGGCCAATTGCTTTTGCTTTTGGCATTTAATTAAACATATGAAAAATGTATACAAGTGGCATATGGCAAGCAAGTAAAAGTTAATGTAATAAGTAAGAGGAGACAAACTTAAAGACTTAAAATACACCACATACTCAAACTTTAACTTCCTAGATATAATGCAAAGATATATATGAGGTTAACTTAAAGATTTAAACTAAATATATATTATTGTTGCACATAAAAGTATTTGGATTTTACATGGAAATTAATCAAGTTGTGTGATTACTAGTTATTATGTTGTTTGTTTGAGTCTTAATATTGTGATTTCTATATGTTTAGTCTTAGTTTTCTATAAGTTTTTATGAAATATTATGTCTATTTTAGTTACTTTGCTATTTCTTTCTAACTTTGTTTGCAAGAAGTCCTAAGATGTTATTTTGAGGACTATTTGTAAGTATTTGCAGGGAATTTAGTGAAATATTGGTTAAGTATGAAGAATTAATGGTGAAATGAGGAAGAACGAGTCGTAATGAAGTGATACGAGTCGAATAGAAGACATAAGTATAGTGTACGACTCGAGCATGATTGATACGAGTCGTAACAGTAAAGGAAAGAAGAAATAAGTCAAAGAAGAATGCGACTCGTGAAGTATATGTACGAGTCGTGACAGTAAAGACCTTTCAAGAATATGAAGCAAGGCACGACTTAAGCATGAAGTGCACGAGTTGTTACAGTAAAGAATGAAGTTTGAAGCTATCAGAAGCACGACTCGCGAGGACATGCACGAGTCGTTACAGTAAAAGATCCAAAGGAAGTTCACTCGCACCAAGTCGAGGCATGACTCGTGAAGGGCAATTTTTACTCGTACAAGCAGATGCACGAGTCGTGACATTCATACTTTTTGGGAAGAGTTGCAA
>CANYBF010118654.1:0-34331 GCA_948192965.1 Dalechampia spathulata
CTTAATGAAGATCATATCATAATGCAAGTACTTTTGATAGTATTAATTATTTACTTAAATTAATAAGTCATATAATAGAATTCAAAAACCTTCAATCACCAGTTCATTATTTTTATTCTCCATGATTTAACATGAAATTATATCAAATTTTTACAACTCCTTTCTTATGAATTCATAGCATATAAACAATATGCATATGCATCAAGTTAAATTACCATTCATAACTTTAATATTATCATGTAACAAAATAATCATTTCAATTTATTATATTTCATCCTTATGTCTAACATATCTTCATCATATGTATTATATCATCAATATAATAAATATGTATACCATATCATCATATATTTATATATATTATTAATGATTTATTACTTATATAATTAATTATTCACATTTATAATTTATGATAATATTAGCACTATCACATACATTATTATCACATATATCATATTATCATAAATTATTTAATGTGAATATAATCATGTGCATTTTGTTTCTAATATATCATGTATATTATATGAAATTAAATTACTATATAATTTAATCAATCTAATCTATATAAAATAAAACTATAAAATGTAACATGTAACAACATGTTAATATTTAAGGTAAGTTCATACTTACCTACCGATCCAAAAATTAGGAATCAGCTAAACAAAGCACAAATCTGATTATCCGTTTCTTAATTTAATTCCTCGATGATATGCGTTGATTTCCCTCTGAATCATATAAATCTTAAATTAAATATTCATCTTTAATTAATAAATTAATTTCATGGTTAATCATTCATTATTCATATTTAACAAATCATATATTACTATAAACCAATCAATTAGGAATCAGCTAAACAAAGCACAAATCTGATTATCCATTTCTTAATTTAATTCCTCGATGATATGCGTTGATTTCCCTCTGAATCATCTAAATCTTAAATTAAATATTCATCTTTAATTAATAAATTAATTTCATGGTTAATCATTCATTATTCATATTTAACAAATCATATATTACTATAAACCAATCAATTATTCAACAATTCAAAACATAACTTATCACCATATTAATTAAGAAACCATATTATCCCTTTCATTCATATCATTATTTATATTAATAATAGTAATCATTATATAATTCAAAACAAATGTAACATATATTCATTTTAAATATAGTACTTCCTTTATCAACATAATCATTATTTATTTTTAATTTATAATTTATATGACTGATATCCTTAATATTATTTCTTATTAATAATAAAATGTATGTTCCTTTTAAACTTCATATCATTTCATAGAATAATGCACATCTACTTTAAATCTTATAAACATTATATTTAATAAATTTTCTAACTATATTTTATTTATATATTCTCGTTATTGTTTAACAGAACTTATTTAAAATCACATTATAATATCTTCTTCTATTTTCTTTTTAATATTTTTTTTGTTTTACTTAATTCATTAATTACAATTTTCAGTAGACTTTTACTATTTAAAAAATATGTTAATTAAATTTAATTCGATAACTTCTTATTCCTTAATTTAAAAATTATTCAATATTCATCTAATTATCATCGTATATCTTTTATTCCTATCCCTCTAATATTATCTTTATTTAATCATTTAAATAACCAAATTCATAAAACTTATAATATTCATACGTCTTAATTTACTTATTCAAACATTTATTTTTATTTGATTATCTCATATATCATATCCCCACTTAACACATCACTTCATTTAATCATTTAAATAAATCTTCTTAAACCTTATTTACTGATTATACAAATCATTTAATTAATTAAAATACTTTTAAAGCTATATGTCAGCATACAAACCAACTTCTCTTTCATATATATATATATTTTTACTTCATTTTAATTCACTAATATAAACTTCATATAACCAATTTTTTTTAAATAATTTAACTCAATATTGTTTTAATATTAAATATACTCAAACATTCAATCATTTTAAGTCTCTATAAATAACATGACCCCATGCATTAATTGTATTTGATTTATTTATTATTTATTATTTATTATTTTTATTATTTAACATATTTAATTTATTATTCATTAAAGCTTTTGTCTTCATTATAATCACTTAGTCCATTATTAGTCTACTTCACATATAAAATTAATTCATTTACTCCTTAGTTATTAATCATCTCATATAATTGCCGTATACTACCCATATAACCAAAAAAAAATGTCCTTAAGTTAAAATTAATCAATATACCGCATACCCTATAATATACGTATTACAATTTCCCAATTTCCTCTTTAATTCTTAACCATAAAATTATATTATCAACTATAAAAATTATTTTCCTTATCTTAAATAATTAAGCTCTAAAATCATTAGCAACTTTATTAATTACTCTAAAATCATCTTATAATTTAAGTTCATTTATATATTTTTAATTATTTACTTATATTATTTATTTATTTATTTTATTCTTATCATTCATTTTTTTAAATCCATAATCATTTGACCAGCTGTAATTTATAAATTAAAACACCAAGAGACTTCCATTTCTTATCATTTTTTTAAGTCATAATATTAGATTATTTTAACATAATATAAATATTAACCCAAAAATCATCATTTAAGCATTCTTCTAACTTAAGTTTTTATAATCTTTTTCATATATTTGATTTGTGAATCTTACCAACTGATTCTAATCAAATAAAAATGTTATCCTCAAAATTAACTCATACCAAACCATTCGGTTAAGCATGTTTGAACATCACACACACACAATTCACTATATTTTACCATTTTACATTACTAAGCATCTAATACTTCAACAAAAAAAAACTAAAACTAACAAATCTATATCAAAATGTTCTGGCCAAAGCATGTTTCAACATGAAACAATTCGGCCATACTCCAATATACTCAAACACGCTAGTTCTCATAAATCTAACATCAACTAACACTAAATCAAACCTTACCTTGAAGCAATCAAGTCAAACATCAAGATAAACTTCTCTTCCATCAAATCCAACTTCTGATCTACCACGATCCTTCCATCAAAACTCATTTTTTATCCTCACATATATATGCATGTGCTTTAAAAGCAAGATCAAACAAAAAAAATGATCAACATCAAATAAGTTATGGTTTGATAAGGAAACCTTTAAATCAAATGGTTTTGATTTTTATATTCCAAGAAAAAGAATAGAAGTGGTTCAACCTTTACAAAGAACCAAGAAAAAGAGAACGATTTATTTGACCAAGTTAAAAGAATTACTTACAAATCTTGCTAGAACTTGAAGCATGACATGAAAAATATGAGAAAGATTGCAGCTTTTAGCTTCCATGGAACCAACCTTTCGGCTTCAAAAAAAAAGATGGAAAATAGAAGAATCTTGACCTAATCTTCATCCAAACGTGTAATTTTTATTTTCTTTAGGAAGCTTGTAAAGAAAATGTAAGATGAAGAGTATGGGTTTCGGGTTTTCTTCCAAACACCATATAAAACGAAAATGTTTCCTCCCATCTCAAGCTAATCATGTATTTCTTGCATTTTACTTGAGGTTTGTAGAAGAAATGAAGAAAGAATGAAACAAATTTTAGTGTCTATGAATGTGATGGTGAACCAATTTAGGGCTGTTCCACCACTCCTTTTCCAAAATTACGTATATGCCCTCATTAATACTCCAAATTACCATCAAGTAAATTAATTATACTCTTAATATACATCAATGTAATACATCCATACTCCAATAAATAAAATAATATCTCTCTCTCTATTCACTACTTTTTCATACACCTTCTTTTTAATTTTTCATACTTTTTTTAATTACCCATACAAATAAAATATAATTTTTTATTCCATATATTCAATTATATATATACATAATTAATTTGATATCTTAATTTCATATTTTTTTATATCATATATAATTTAAACTATATTATATTCTTTTCATTTTTATATCTAATTAATATCTTAATATTATTTTCACAAAACCAATTAATACTCAATTATACTCTCCATTATTCAACAAATCAATTTATAACATCCTCATAACATAATTAATAAAATTTAATAATTTACTTTTCTATTAATCACATATCATATTATATCTTCAACAATGTATTATCAATACATAATCATTCATTCTTAATACCATTAAAATCAAAAATCCAACTCGTACGCTTACATAATGCTATCATCATCATTATCTATTTATGACATCATAAATAAATTTCTAAATTCCATTATACTTTCTTTTCTATAATATTAATCTTATGATAAATAAATCATCTTAGGTATATATATTCCAATAAACTTATTTAATATTCTATTTTTCACTAATTCATAATTATTTCTATACATATATATTATACGTACATTATTGATTTGTATAATTCATTTATACGATCCTTAATCATACTTAATTTATAAATTATGCATTTCTCAATTGCATGCCTTTCTATGCATACTTAAATATTCTTGCCTCGAAATAGGTGCATTTAATCGATTGATCCAATTTTACCCAATCTAACTTAATTTTTTTCATATTCGACTTATTCTACTATCAATTTATCATCATTTATTAATTCCGATAAATATTTCTTATCATTAACATAATATTTAAAATTTTCTATCTCGAAATACACAGTTTTCCATAATTCCACATCATCACTTAATTTTTGATCGTATATGGGGTAATTTCATCACTCAAATTATTAATACTTTTTCATGCTAAAAATGAGGATGTGACAATATTCAAAATGAAGTGAATTAACTCCTAGAAAAATTTCATTTAAAAGGAGTATTAGGAGATTCACCAATTGAATGAAATGCTTTGGCAAGTGAGGTAGGAAAATTAATGAATAAGAGACTTGATGCAATTGATCAAGAAAGGTCTCTAAAAGCTCTAAAAGAACTCAACTAAAAATTATATTTTACAACTGAGAAAAGAAAAAATGATTCCTTTTATTGTAAATCCTTGACTTAAAGTAACTAACATGAATAATAGCAATCTAGCTCAAGATCTTAGAAAGTTTTTAGGATTGGTAGATGAAGTTTTGTCATACATAGATGGTAAAAAATTTAATAAACTTATATTTATGAAGAAGACTATATACAAGCCTAATTATCCTCATAAAATAAAAGTAAAATTAATTCATAGGAATAATCCTTTAAGGGTTACAATTATTCTGCCAACTTTTCTTAACTTAAATTATGAAAAGCATGTGTCAAAAAGGATAGATGAATAGATGGCCATGATAAGATGTATCATTAAATTTGGTATATACACCCTTGATAGAGCATACAAATTGTGCAAAGTTATAATAGTTGGTAATGTACAAAAATATTAAGAGTCATTAATAGCCCATACAACTATTAAAGATGAAATTAACAAAGAAGCATCGATTGGCAGTATGTTAGCTATAATGGTAAATGCCTTGAAAAGAGAATTTTATGGTTTTTCCTTGTCCATAAAATTATTAGAAAAAGAACAATCTTTAATGGTCCTAATGAAACTATAAATCTATGATATGTTTATTTTGATAACTTTACTTATTGTGAGTTTCAAAAATATTACTATAATCTTGATTTGGTCTCTCAGAATTATATATCAAAATTATTTTTTATAAAATTATTTGAACATTAGCTAGAAGTAGCAAAAATGACTTTCTAACTTCTCTTAAATGAAGACAAGGTTGTGGACAGTTTAGGTAGAAGGATTCAAGTGGTAAGGTATGCTATGAGGAAGGCATGCACTGAACTCTAAGTAAGGTAAGATGCAAAACATCTTACTTATTTGAATAAGAGTTATTCTTCCTAGGTTAAGTATGTTCCTCATAAGTATGGATATTCCTCAAGAATAGAAGAAAAATCTAGGACAAGATATTCTTTTAAAATGAAATTTAAAGGCTGTAAGAAGAGAAGAATATCAAGAAGAGAAGAAGAGGTTAAAAGAAACTCTAATAAACCCTTTAGGTTTATTAGAAATAGATCTAACCTTAAAGATAAAGATACAATTGATGCCTTTAAGAAAAATTATGGTAGAGAACCTAAGTGTCCTAATGGAAAAACTTTGAGTAATTGTTATTATTGCTTGATTTATGGTGTAAAAAAACCACAAATTTGATTAATGCTTACACAAATAAAAGGAAAGAAAATATTTGAAGAATTTTCTTGAAAGATTAAAGTCTAATATATGAACCTATAGTAGAAGAGGACTTGTCTGATATAGACTTTAAAATAGATTTAGTCTATGAAGCGATTTTTGACTATAAAACTGATAGTGATGATAACAAATGAAGCTACTATAGATGAAGAGTTAATCCTTTTAGATAATGCTCTAGTACATAAGTCATTCCAATATGAGGATTCATCTAAAAATTATTTAAAATGGAAACTACCTAAGGTAGACATCAAATTTATTTATAATAAATCAAGATTCAACTTCAAATCAATAGGAAATATCTCTTAATTTGAGTAAACATGTCACAACTTTCGGCTGCGTAACATGCTCCCGTAGAATGACTATTAATTTTCAAATCGAGAAAATTAATAATTATCCTACAAAGGAACTCATACATTCCATAAATTTTTTTTTATAATATAGACAAAATTCTAACATGCATCTCATAATTATTCAAACCGTTTATTGTTTCAGATTACACATCATAATTACAACATTCACACATTCATATATATACTTTTTTTTTTACTTTAATGTTGCCAAACTGACTTATTTGACTGCCAGAGTTCTTCATTTAATTAAATGCATGATAATTTATAACGATAGAAGTCTGTAAGAGTACTAAAACCATTTACCAATGAAATGTTGATATGTCCAGCCGCTTTACTAAAGTTCCGTTTCTGTAACTTTGCTTGATCCTACATTTATCAATTGACAAATATTGAGAATAAACTCAGTGGTGCTAGATAAAAATTTAAAGCATTTATATTTCATAAAATGTTGATGCCAAGAATTCTTTATGTCAAACGTGTCAAACAACAAACATATTTTATCTACATAACATGTCATAAAGGTATGCAGTATTTAGTACGACCATGATAACATTTCAATCAGAAATATTATTCAAGTCCAGTTGCGTTATTTAACCACATCATGAAATCAGATCATAGTATGTCATATGTCATGAATTATGAACAGTGCGTATATGAGAATGCATTTATGCTATGTATTCTCCCAATTATTCCTCGTTCATCATATTCTTTAATGCGCATTTACTAGGTCTTTCTTTATACCATGACTTTATTTTTGAACATATGAGCTCATTTAATTTAAATCTCATTTCATTTATCTCATGATAAAATATTATCTTACTCCCGTAGGAATTTATATCATTATGCCCAACGTGATCATTTAACCTTTTTCTCATATCACATCATATCATTTTCTCTTCATGTCACCATGTCATCCTATGTCATGTTTATGGTAAATGCTTTATATTCATGATATATATGTAAAATGCATAATTAAATTAAATTGTTATAATACTATTGCATTACCAAACTTTTGTCCCTTTGATCATTTAATGATTGAGGACTTATATAATCTAGCACAAACCTGATATGTCATTCCCTTTGTTAATATCCTTCGGTGATACATGAATATTTTTTATTGATTTACCTATTTCACAATCAATATTAATCTTTTATTAGTAATTAAATTCATTTTTTAATCTTACTATATTTCTAATTATAACATAAATCACTAACATGCTTAATTCATTTTTAATACTAAGTTATTAAATTTTTAAATCATTTGATTTTATTTAATACCTTAAAACTATTATAATTATTATCTGTTTAAATAATATTTTGAGTTGATTCAAAGGCTTAACTTTTACTTTACCTACTTATTTGATAAAATACCTGTATATATATAAAAAAATAAATATATCTCAAAACCGTTTCTTTAGTAAATAAATAAACCATTTAATATTATAACATACATCCTATCATGTCGGTATTAAAGAATTACACAGTGAGCTAAAATTTAAATAATATCTTGAAGTAATTATAAAATTTAATAAATTATTCTTTCTACTAATTATTAAATAAATTAATACCACCACAACCTTTATTATTCTCAATTACATATAACTTTGTTTAATGACATTATTTGATTTAATATACCAAAACCCGTATTAAATCTCATCATAATATTTATTTATTAAAATTTTCATTCATTTTTTAAAAAAAATAACAATTTATGTGTCTAATCTGAGATTATTTTAAATCCATTATTTATTTATTTTAAAAACAAAACATTTTATCATTAATATTAAAATTTATAAAAAGTAGTTATCATTTTCTTATCCTATATAGTCAAATTGAACTATTGTTTTAAAATCTCATCATCATATTTATTTATTATTATTTTTTTTAAAACTTAAATCAGAATGAAGATTAAATACGTGTCAAACGTAATTTTATTTTATCCTAAACTGTCTAATTAACATTTTTGTTTTTTTTAAATATAGTTAATCAACTAATCTTCCAGTAAATATGCGCTAATAATTTTTTCACTTATTATTATTATTTTATTTATTTTTTTAACTTAACACAATTATTCATTAAGAATTTAACCTTACTTGTCAAAATTCATATATTACATATGATTAAACTAAAATAATTTCAAACTAAATTCATCATTTATACAATTTCCTAATCATCAAAGCTTCCAATTTGATGTATCCTAAACAACTTAATCTGAATAAAATTTATTTTCATATCGATATATAGTTTTCTTAATCAATAGATTTTATTATTATTACCTATTTGCTTTCTGTCATTACATTATTTTATAAATTACCCCAATAAACCTATATGGATATACCACATTTAAAAGACCTTAGGATTCTAACTTATAATTTACCATGCTTTTTCATATACTTTAAATCTTCTTCCAAACCAACATACATATTATTTTGATTTCTAAAACAACAACAGAAGCTTTCATTGTTTTATAATTTCTATAGATTAAAGCTTGTCCAAAAGAATTTACCTAGACTTCAAAACCGTATGTCATCCCACGTAATATGTGAATACAATGTCTTAATTTAAAATCTTATTAATCTTTATACAAATTTTTAATAAAATTTCATTAATTTTACTTATGCCAATTCCTTTTTGTTTTTTTATAACTTCAAAGTCCCTTTAGTTATTTAAACTAAATAAATGAATGAAAATAAGCTTATTTAAAATCAGCCTTTATATAAACCATATAAACCGCAACTTACACAAACCAACAAGAAAAATGTTTACTCTTAAAAATCATGGATTATATCCTTAATCATTTACCTTCTAGATATAAATTTTATTTTTCCTTGCAAAGCTTCGGTGGATCAAGAAAGCAACTAAACACACACACCCACTTCCAATTAGAACTTCATTCATACGTATATACAACCTTAATAATTCAATCTACTAAAATAATAACTATACCAAACACAAAAACATTCTAATAATTCAGATTACTAAAGTATCAAGTAAACTATCCACAGAACATTTTGAACTGCAAAATTTCTATTTGGCCAAACTAAACAAAAATGCAGCAATAAATTTGAACCCATGGACAACTAAGCTTACACGCTAATTCCTCCTCACCTTAACAAACCAAATTAAAATTGCTCCTTAACATGTCATCCATTCGTTCTAAGCTTAATCCTCATGAATCAGCTCCCTTTTGGTCTACTTATTCCTTTATCAACACACGCAAACATAAAATCAATTAGAACCAAAAGGAAACATATGGGTTAATGAGAAGAAAGGCTACGGTTTTGATGATAGAAACTGGTTTTATTGAGATTTTTGGCTTTAAACAGTAAAAATACAAATACTTGACTTCGGTCAAGAAGAAAGACCAGCAAAAGAAAAAACTAAGTTTATCAAACCTTGTTACATGTGTCGGCTTAATGCTCCAATTGTGAAAAACAAAGATAGAAGGAAGAGGATAAAGCAAAAGTGCAGTTCCGTGATGATCTATCTTCAGCTTTGAATTAGAGTTTGCCGAAATGAATATACTTAACAAAATCAGCAGATTTAGGAAGAAATAACTTTTGAACAGTTAAGTGATGAGAGGAAAGAAGCAGATGAAAGGCTTGGTGTAGATTTGATATTTTAAAACATAAGCAGAAAATAAAGTTATTAATGGAAGAACATATGGGTCGATGGAGGAAAAAGATGGGTGATTTTCAGCCATAAGGAAGAGATAGGGAGGAAGGGGCAGATGGGTGGCGTGGGGTAGGAAGGAGTTAGGGTTTTATGGCTTTATATGGGAGGGTACACGTGCACACACTTGCACTGAATCATAACCCCTTAATTACATGTATTTACATGTATTTCACTCTAAATACCTCCAATAATTGCTTTATTTCTTTATCTAATACTCCCAATTAAATTTAAATAAACCTTATTTAACTTATCATTCCATCTCTTAATTTTTCCCAAGCCAAAAATACAAAAACTCTTAATTATAACGTCATTAACTCCTATTAAAGACATCATCAAAAAAAATGAAAAATTCTAATTAAACTTCCTAGTAGTAATATTAATTATAAAATTTACTAATTCATTCATAATCCTTACTTAACATATTCATAGTCCTTAATATAACTTCAAGATATCCGTTTCAATAAATACGACCTAATTATGACGTTATAAATAAATTTTTATCCAAAATTTTCAAAATTTACATATATCTAATTTAAGTTAACACAAGCATAATGGTCAAAACCATTCAATCAAATTCACTGTTTATAACTTAGAATCCACGTTTTAGTGCCATTTAACGACTGTTTTAGGGGTTTGCGGTAAAATTTTTAATTTCCTATTTTAAGTTTTAAACTTAATTTTTATTATAACCTTATCACCATAATCATAATTTCATATCATTATCATAACAGTAACATAGAAAATAGAACATAACATTAATTTATGAATGCACAATAAACCACTAAATGCAGGATGTGACAACTTACTACAGCTTAGCTTTCTAGTATAAAGCTAGAAAACATTGGATATATTGTTGATTAACCATATCAAACTTAGGGAAATAGTTAATAAAGTAAAAGGAGAATACAAGTACATTTGATGTAGGGTTGGTCTATGTAAGACTAATACTTTTTTTTAATCTCCTAGTGAATAGTCTTATAATAATGGTAGTCTTAGCTAAAAGATGGAAAGAGTTTAAGGAATAGTTAATATCAGGTGTTCAGACTATCCTAGCTTATGGTTTCAAGGCTATTTAAATTACCTAAAGGCTTTGAGTGATAAAATTTTGGGAAATTCATTAACTTTAAGAATCAAATCTAGCAAGATGAATAGAATGAGTTCTCTGGCTAAGTATTTGATGTATCATACTATTATAGTATTCAAACTCATCAATACTACCAACATTAAAGTGAGAATATTTATAAAGTAATAGAATTTTTCAAAGAAGGTCTAAATGATTATATGCAATTTAATAGAGAAGAAATCAACCTTGTAAAACTTAGTTGGCATAAAAGTTAGGTTCTCACTAAACCCATAGAATCTTCAAGATAAATAGGATCTTTCATAATCATTCAAAAAGGAAAAAATATAATCTTGAATCTAAAAGAACCTATGGGAGGTTTTCAAATCTTTGATCCTCAACTTTGAAGAAACTTATCTTTTACAAATTCTTTCAGTTACTTATCATCAAACTAACTTTCAAGGAGATCTATTTTAGAAACCTTATCCATATTTTGTTAGAAAGAACAACCTGCTAGAAGGTCAATCTCCATAGCTCTATCAATACCAATAAAGATTCCTAGAGCCCCATATAAAGAAGAGGACATTCAGTCATATGGAAGTAAGAGAATAATAGGGTATAAAGAAATTAGTTTACCTATTTATATAGATGATGATGAAGTTTAGGAGAATATTAGAGCAATGATACATGTACTTTGATTCCAAAGGTTGTTAGACAAATACAAAAAATTTCTTAATAATGATCAATTCCTTTTAAGGAAGTTTGGAAGATGGCATCCTTTATTCTAGTGGCATCTTATGATATCTTTAGCTTAGAAGAAATAAATCTTAACAACTACATTAAGGTAACATTCAAGTTTTCATGTTATTATCTCTTTATATGTGTTAATTGACATAGGTGCAATAATTAATAGTGAGAAATTGATTGCATTATTAATGATAATAGGAGGTATCCAATTCATCCTTGAAATAATTTTAGCCTTCCCTGAATTAGATATGGACATGATATTAGGGAATACTTTCTTAAAAGGGAAAAGATAAAGTTATCCTTTTATGTAGGATGAAAGCTTTCTTTCTCATGCAAGCATAAATATCACAATTCTTATAAAACCTAAACTTAAGCTTAAATTTAGCCTTTACCCAATCAAAGTATTTGAGTTATATAAATATATTCCTTGTGAGCTAGCATTTAGAGTGTATGGCATGACCACTTATGTCTTAGAACATAAGGTACAATAGAAACACTTATTGTATAGCATGTAAAAATAAGAGCTAAATAAGATTCTAGTTAAACTTGCTAATAACTTTTTTATTAATGATCCATTAAAGTCATGAGTTCTAAGTAGCATCAAAGCCAAATTAGAATTAAAAAACCTTGACAGTATCATTAGAGCTAAAAACATAACCTATTTATAAGAAAGATAGATGAATTTAATAAACAAATGCTTGATTTGCTAAAATAAAAAGGTTTGATTAGGGACAATACAAGTCCATACTATATTTCAACCTTTTATGATCATAAACCATTTAAAGCAAATGTAAGGAAAAGAATAAAATGATCATAGACTATCATTAGGTAAACAATCCTACTAAAGATGATGGTTATAAGATTCATATAATAGAAGATATCATTGATGAGTTAAGTTTTAAACAACCTTCCATTTTTTCTAAATTTGATTTGAAATATGGTTATTGGCAGGTCAAAATGGAAGAAGACTAAATACTATTAATAGCATTCAATGTTCCTTAAGAAATGTATTAATGGTTGGTTATACCATTTAGTTTGAAGAATATTCCTGGCATTTTTCAATGTAAATGGATAATACCTTCAAAGCATTAAAAAGATTTTACATGGTCTATATAAATGATGCATTAGTTTTTAGCAACAATGAAACTAAACACATGAGTCATTTAGAATAAGTGCTTATTATCTTTCAAAAAGAAGATGTGGTTCTATCTGAATGAAAGATAGAATGGTTCAAGGAACTAGTAAAGTCCTTAAGAGTAGAGATAGCTAAAAGAAAGGTATGGTTGCAAGACCATATATCTAAAAAATAACTATATTTCCTAAAAAAACTAAGGGATATAAAGCAAATATAAAGATTTTATGGACTTGCTAACTATGCTCAATAATTTGTTGAAGATTTATTAAAATACTTAGGTAGGATTATAAAGAAAACCTAAGATAAAAAATCTTAGTATTGGGATAATGAAAACACTCAAGCTATAAAATATGTGAAAGAAAGAATGAAAAATTTATCTTGTTTACCCTTTAATATAGATGAGTTAGCCTTGGAAATAAATGCCTCAAATAATAGTTAGGGTTCAGTCCTTAAAATTACGGGTTAAAAGTCTGAACCTATTTGTAAGTATTGGTTTGAAACTTTTAAAGGTGTATAATTAAACTATCCTATTCATGAAAAAGAAGTTCTTACTATAAAGAATGGTATAAAAGCTTTTTATATCTTTTTGTGTCTAAAAAGTTCATTCTTAGAACATATTTAACTTGTCTTAAAAGGTTTATGAATATAAACTTCAAAGAGATTAGGAAAACTAGACTTTTAAGATTACAATAATGGTTTTGTTATTACATATTTGATATTGAATATATTCTATCTGATATTAATGTCATAGCCAATTCTCTTTCTCATGAACTTGTTGATTTTACTTTATGGATCATGTTGCTAAAAATAAGCTACTTTGGAATTGTAAAAGATAAGGGATTTGAGGAAGCAATGTCCCTCTAAGTAAGAGAAAGAAGAGAATGAGAGCATAAGCTTTTGTCTAAGAAGGATGAGGAAGAAAGTAAAGATATCAAAAAATATTTATTAGCACTATAAGCGAACTAGGTATTTATCATCAGAATATCCATATAACTTATCAACTTTTAGTTCAAAAGAACTGATGAACAAGGTTCATAAAAATACTGAGATAGGTTTTAAAAAGGGAATATAAGGAAAAATCCTCGGCTTAATAGAGTGAAATGATGAACAAAGAGAGCAAGATAAGCTCTAGTAACTAGAATAGTCATGAAACAAAAAGTGGCACAAACAAAGTTGAATAAACATTTAACCATCATGAAGATGAAACTAGAGATCATTGAGAGGAAGCTTTTAGGATGATGATATTCTTGAAGAAGAAGTAATTGGGTTGCTTAGAGAACCATCAGGTAAAGTTGACTACTAGGTCAAGTATTCTAAACCTCTTCATGTAGATAATTCCATAGAAGAAATCAAGCCTTGTAATGGAAATATGAATTTGGTAGAGAATTAGAGAAGCCATTAAGTCTAAGGGATTCTAAAAAAGAATCTAGGAATGAAAATCTTGAAGGATTTTAAGAAATACTTAAGGAAGCAATTCCTAAAGAGAACATTCTTAATCTTTTAAAAGATGAAGGAAGTGTCTCTGGTCTCATTAAAGAAGCTTCTAAGAAACTTTATGAATTTACATTAAAAAAATAATGTAGAACATCATTAGATAAATCTCAAAAGAGATGATGTTATAATAACATGGATAGGTAGCAATTAAGGAGTTTCAAAAGAAGGTTTTTGATTGTATTTAGAGCTTAATAGAGGTCTATTTAAGATAAATTATAATCGTTTAAAATGTGTCATTAAGGAAGTTATTGAATAAATTAAGAAGCTTGAAAGTAAGATTGGTTTGTATACAAGGATGAGGAATATTTCATGAAGAGAGTTTTTAAAAAGGAAAAGCTTTTGTAAAAAATGAATCAATATATTCTTGGAAATATCATGCATTCTATTGACAATAAGATCATTGATTTCGTGGACTGCTTATTTAAAGCATATCTTATGTTACCATATCCTTGAAGCAGGATAATAATATACAAAAGATCTATGCTAGAAATTGGAGGAGAATGATCTTAGTTTAAACTTCCAGTCTAAACTTCTAGTCTAAAATGTTTGAGATTTGGAAAAACATTGTTGAGCATAAAAAAGCAATGTCTTAAAGCACAAAGGTAGAAGGAAATGATAGAAGAAATGGAAGATGAGATAAAGGATATAGACACAAACATTTCTAGATCTGAAGCATGATATGTTGGTGATAATGTGTCATGAATTAGGGAAACATAAGAAGGAATCTTATCTCCATGATAATAATGATAATTTTTATTTGTCTAGTTACTATAATATGTATATTACTTTTTTGACATTCCTTGCATGTAAATGTAATAAATGTGTTGTAAAAGTTAGATAACAGGCTACAGACACCAAATGTATTTCTTTTTCATTTTGGTTGTATGTATCATTAAGATTCTTGATAAAGTAGGAATTGTTGGTCACAAGTCTGTATTAGATTCCTCAAAAGTTGCCATCACCTACTGATGGTCATTTCATAATTATTATCTACTTTCAAGTTGATAAATAATACTAAAGACACCAGGTTTGTATTATAAATACCCTTTAGCTTATTAAGCAAAAAGGAGACAAATTGAATCTAGAAAAGAGTTTCAAAATTATTTTAAATTTTAAATGTGTTTTATAAAATGTTTGAGTTTTTTAAATAGTTTTTTGTTGTTTGTATGTCATTTATTATTGAACATTTTATTGATTAATTATGTCTATATTAGATTTTACTAATATTAAAGTTGTTAGAAATTTAAAACAAGAACTTATAGCAGCAAGTGTGTCTATGAGTGATGAACATATAACAAATCATAATGAATATTATGATTATAGAGAGTTAGAAAGAAGTTTGGCCTTCATCAACCATATCATCCAACTTTTAGATCAAATTCTTAACTGCCATATATCTTAATCTTGTTATTTCTATCTGTATCTTCAAGGAGTGTTAATTGTAAGTCCCCAAAATAGATGAAAATAAGACAATTAAAACATGAAAAAACCTTTAACCTTTCAAGGAAGTAATCAATAATGGGTCAAAAATGATGTGAAGCTTTTATTATAGAAGATTGGTGGACCCAATCTACTATAAGGTATATGTTTATATGTTTGTGTTATAGATTTATATTAAATGTTTTTATTAGATGTTTATGTTAAGCATCTATGAAATACTTCTTATGATAAAAGAAGTTAAAGGCATGAAAAAGGTTAGTGATTTATGTTTTGGTTACAGGAACGTGTGTTGCTTGTACAATAATATTATTCCTTTGTATTATGATATTATGTCTAAACTAATATGGTTATTGTGTGTGAATTATTGTTATTTAATGTTTAATAATTATCCTTATCTTGATTATTTTCATTTAGATTACAAAGCAAGCAAGGATCTAGTAATAGGATTATTGAATTCTATCATTGCCCATATTAATTCTTTAAATGCATTAGTAGAATCATTGAACAAAAATATAAAACACTTTCAATAATACTTAGAAAAATTGGCTTTAAGGTAAAGTGAGTTGGAGAATTATTTTTGTTACACCCTTGTATGCACCTTAAATTCATGCATGCATATGATTTTATAATCATACTATAATGATGTGCAAGTATGAATTGATTATGTTAAATGTCAAAATATATATGTATACATGTATTTCATGGTAAGAGAATACATGAAGTATAGAAAATGTTTAAAGTTAAGAAAGTATGTATAAAGGTAAGGTAAGAATATGATTTATGCATGTTAGATGGTAACAAAATGAAAATGTACTTAAGGGTGATTAATAGTAAATTAAATGTTCTTAAGGTGCTAATATGAATTATTATGTATATACATACATTATTTATTTAGTTGAAAGGTGAATAAGGGAAAGAGAGTATACATAGAAAAGTTGTAAGCATAAGAAAAACATATAGGACATGTTTATGCTATGAGAATGCAAAAGGAGTGATTCATGAATGATTGAGATGAGGAAAATATTGTGAAATGATATAGAGGTGAAGCGATTCCATATGACATGAAATTTCTAGAGAAAGAAATGAAAAGAAAGTGAGAAGATGGTTAAAGTGATGAAAATGTGCATAAGATGCATTATGGTATGAATTCAGCATGCTTATGTTGAATGCTTTTCATGAAGCTTAATGATGGAATTTATATATGATATGTGATGTTTTAGTATGTTAGACATGTTATTAAATGAGAAAGTATATGTTAAAATATGTAAATGAAAGTTTAAATGAAGTTAGAATTTATTATAAGTTCAGTAGTAATTAAGGACATAAATGTCATTTCATGAAAAGAAAAGGGTAATTTTGGAAATCAATTTATGTATGGTATGTATGAACATTCATGTAATGCATGATATGTATGACGCTTATGTGAACATAATGCCAAAAAAAAAAAAGAAGTAATAATAATTAAATAAAAGAAGAACAATTAAAATGGAATAAGTAAGATAAGTGTTGACAAGTGTCAATACATGATTGGCCCCTTCCTTTGAATTTAATATTAAATGAAATAATATAAATAAAAGTGGAAGGGAGTAGGTTTTTATCACATTCTTTCCTCTTCCATTCAACCTTTTCTCCTTCTCTTCCTCATTTATTATAGCTTAAGGAAAAATCACTTCTCCAAGGTGATTTCTTATGTAGATTTCATTTTTCATGGTATTTTAAGCTAGTTTTCATCTTATGCATGCTTCTTGCTTATTATTCCTTACTATAGTTAATTTTTAATGCATGTGATGGTTTTGGACAAGGTGAGGAATGATATGCATATGCATGAAATCTGAAGGAATAATGAAAGAAAATAAAAGAGGGATGTTGGATATGCATGTTTAAACCAACCGATATGAGCTTTATGAATGTGTGCATATTTCATGCAAACCCTAACTTGAGTAGCTTGTAAATGATGATATAGTTACTGTTGAAAGTGTGTATGAGATGTTGGTGGTGATAAAATATGGTAAAGATTATGAACATATGCATGGAAAGTAGAAAAAGGTGAAGTTTTGTTAAAGTGCATACTTGTTGCCCAAAAATGCACTTTTCAGTTTCTTTTTATTTTTAAGGGTATAAGTGTTAAATCATGTAATTGTGTGTAAATATGATTGAATATAGTGTTAAAATGAATAAAAAGAAGTTTGGTTCAATGGAAAATGAAATTATGTTGCAAAAATGCTAAAGAGGTGAAAAGTAGGCAGCCTTGGTGCTTACTTGATTAGCTTATGTATACATTGCCTTAGAGTATGTTTAAGTGTATGGTTGCTAACCATTAAGACTTAAATATATGTGTAACAAGTATATGCATGTGTATATTTAGTATGGCATGATTTTAAGGTGGTTTAGATGCTAAATGGATAAAGAAATGCAAATGTATGCAAAACTGAATTATTTTAGCTGAAATTAATGGCTTGTAGCACTCTGCTTTATAACAACCTTAATGATTTCCAAAAATTAGATATAATAGCTTATTGAGTCTAGTTTCCATTGGTATATGGCATACTTATGTTCAAGGTCATTAAGGCATATGAAAATAAGGCGTCATGTATAATGGTACATGAATGGTAATAAAAATAGTGCATTTCAGCAAGATACATAAGGCATGCGGCATTTTTACTTTTAGAGGCCTTAAAGGATGAGATAATTTGCATGTTATAGCTTGAATGAAAGCTTGATGAATCTAGTTTCTAATGGTATATGGTTTGTTTATATTAAAAGCCGAGAGGATAGCTTAAAAATTCATTTATTCCAAGTACATGCAAAAATGGTATTTACATTTTTTGGTTTTCACAAGTTTAAGTTGCATACCTTAAATGTTTATGTTTTGATATCTTCTTTGCTTAGACTTACACTTTGATATGTATATGAGATGATGGCTTAAATGTGAGTGTCTTTCATTGTTCATAACTTGTCCCAAAAGGTCACATAAAGACATAAATAAGTAAGGTGAAAACATGAAGATTTCATGAAAGAAAATGACCAAATGAATAGTGTAATATACCAAATGAATAGTGCACCTTGCCAAATGAATAGTAACCTACCTTGTATGTTTGGTGACTTGATGAATGTATGTTTCAAGCTTCCAAACTTAAATCTATTCATACATAAAGCTTATTATTCATTATTATATGCATGTATATACACTTGGAGATATCAATTGACTCATGATTGATTAATGTTCCTTATATGTCAATTGATCAAGATACATGACCTACATGCTAGAATGCCTATATATGACTTAAATGTGTGCATGTACTTGAATATGTGGAGGTGTTAAGACATGAATAAGGTTAATGGACTATTATGTTATCAAATGGAGTTCAATGGTATTTAAGTATACTTAATGAATGCAAAAATGACTAGGATATTAAAGATGGCTGAATTACATGTATGACTTGTATATGCATCTATACTTAAATGGGTGTGTAATGATATAAATAAAGGCAATTACTTATTACTTGTTCAAATATGATTCAATGATGATTAAATATTCATGATGAATAGTAATTTTTTCAAGATACATAATTGGCCAAAAAGCATATAGAATTACTACTTATGATGAATGTAATGATGTAATATGAAAATGTGCAATATGATGACTATCATGACTAGAAATTAAAGTATAACCACATAAAATGGGTATGTATGAATTCTTTATACTGAGAAACTTTATGCAAAGTGTAAACAACTTTACTAATTAAATGAATAATGAAATTTATCACAGACTTAATGGAGGAACAATGACAGTGACTACTAATCATCTAAACAGGTTTGTGCTATTTAAGATTTCCAAGATCGATAACTCGATCAATAGTGGAAAGGTTTACATAAATACACTATAGTTATTTATTTATTTAATTATCATACTTAGAATACCTTATGATGAGTCTACATAGGAAATGAATTATGAATGTTCTCTTATAATGATGTTTTATGCATTATTGAAAATTTATGGCATAAAGGATATTATTCCATGATGATATATATGTCATGCTTTTGAATAGTAGTTATTATATTAAAAATGAATGCCAGAGTATATAGGTTAAATTTTATGATATTCCAATCAATTAAATGAGGTCGGCAGGTGAATTGCCACATGTACAGAGACACTATATGATATCTATTTTCTTTATTCATGAAATATCAATTGATGTGGATTGTGAATAATGATTTATGATGGAAGATTGATGTTATTCCTTATTAATTTCTATATTCATCATAATATTAATCATAATGCATATATATCACATCATAAATCATTTGCATACATATTCATATTCATGACATGTCATACAGAGGATATAAAGTGGGAAAAGAGAGAAATGATGCAAAAATGATACAAAGCTATATGCTATGAAAGCGTACTAAGTCATAGAGATGATGGATTCCCTTAAGGAATTATACAGTATTGTTCCTATATGGAACCACTGAGCAATGATAGGTTCTTTTCATAGAACTACAGAGAAATATTACGCTCCTACGGGAATTAAGCACCGATACATATAGGACCTAGTACGAGATTATGCAAAATCATACAGAAAATGAAAGGAAATGCTACAGAAAAATCAGAAGAAGAATGCATAGCATGATTACATACACATAATCATGCATTATTCCTCAATTACAATGAAATGAAAGATAATGTTATTACAGGTTCACTACAAGTGTACATATGTCAATGTTTATAGAGACATGATGGTTATATACAATATTTTACATAGAGGAAGTCACAGGCAATTGTTTATAGTATTTATATTCATGTTTTCATAACACTCTATGTTATGTTGAAAAAGTAAAGGCAAAGTGAAAGCAAAGACACGATATGAGTGCATACAGTGAACTATTCATTTTGAAGATGAAATTATGCTATGATTTGTATAGAGAATGATTATTATTGATCTTATACACTATAGTTGTCAATTATCACTGATCCATGATAATAGACCATTATGAATGTAATATGGCATTATACAGAAACAAGTAGTTAATGTTCTTAATGCTATTTGACAAAGGTTTCACTATGATGGTTGAATATGATACAAAAGTGTTACTATGATTTCATTTAATGTTATATTACATTTAGTATTATCTTGTTACAGATAATTATAATGATTATGGTTATGATTATGAACAGTCATGGTTGTTATATTATTTAGTTGATATAAATGACATTGATGACATACATACCATGAAATATGTATTTTCTACAAACATCAATGGAAGGTAGGTGATGTTATTAATATATGAAATAGTATTCCATGATATTTGAACTATCATTGAATGTTTATAGATAGTTTTCAATATTATTGAGTTAAGGGGGTATTTTAATGTTATATTATGGTGATTTCTGTAAAGAATACTCATGATTAAGATATTTTATATTTTATATGATGGTATAGCAAGTATTTAAGTAAGCATCAATATGAGATGTTCTTCAACATGTCTTATATAGAATTTGATGCATGATATGTTTATAGATTATAAGATATTTGAATCATGATGTATGTTTATGATATTGTTATTATGCATTTATTAGATAGCACCACTGAGTGAAATGCACAGTGTTTGTCATTTGATAAACGCAAGTTGAAAGTTTACAAGGAAGCATACAGATCTAAAGGCACCGAATCAGTAAGATTATTTATATATCAAAGTTTCAAAAATGTCAAGTACTCCTGAGTTATGTAATTATGCAACTATGTATATGAGTCCAAGGCAATAAATAATTGCATTGATGATTATTAAGTATGTGCCATTCTATTCCTATGAATGGAGCTTAATTGGGGATTTTACATTTATGTGTGAATGTTTGCATGTTTGCATGTTATAGAATTTAATTGTATATTTTTCACAGGTCACATAAAAACACAGGTTTATTCATACATCCTAAATATATGGATGGTATTTTGAAATTTTAAAAGAAAAAATTTTTTACACATCCCTTGTAGAATAATTAATAGTTTTCAATTATTCAAAAACTGTTAACTATTCTACAGGAGCATGTTACACCATGAGGGATGTGACAATTTTCTCAAGAATAGATCACTTTTAGGCTTTGTTGCTAGTTCTTGCTATTTTAATGAATACGAGAAATTGAAAGAATCTAGGAATTCCAAGAAGCATTTTGAAAATTAAGTAATGAATCCTAATGATCCTTGAATAGCTCTTAAGTTTCACCTTCGTAAGAGCATACTCCCTTAAAAGGTATCAAAGTTTTCACATTAATTAGAATTGAGATAATTCCTAGAAATTTATGATCAATTAGAAGTGAAAGACAATCATTAAAAAGGAAAATGTAAGTGTCATATAAATTGTAGGAACTTTTTTATGCCTTTATTCAACTAAATAAATAAAATGAAAAATGAAAAAGAAAAGAAAAACAGATTCTTCCATTTTGTAGCCAAATAGACAATAGGAATGCCACTTTTGAATAACGACGAGAATCATAATAAGGAAATAATTGATGAATCATATTAGATTGATAAATAGTTTAAGAATCACATTATATTGAGAATTTATTTTAAAATTTATATTAATTATATGTTTGATCCAAAATTTTCATACTCATAATTAATATTTGGGATGTTTGGGATTTTGAAACTTGATAATAATATGATTTCCCATTTTCAAAAGAAATCAATCGTCAAAGTTCACACTCTTTTTATTTATAGAGGACAAACCCTTATACATAAAAACTATCGTAATAAATCATTTCACAAAGATTTTTTTTATATAATGGGTAGAGAGGAATTGAAATAAAGAATTTTATAAATTGAATTGATTATTCTATAGAAATTTGAGTTACCATTATAGATATATTCAAATCCTATGAAAATAAATGATCACTTACATTATCTTAATTGATTTTTTCAAACTTTAAAATTTGATATCAAATTAATTCATATGTACGAAATTCATAATTTATTAAAGGTGTTGATTTTAAATACCATGAGGGAGATAATGCTCAACGTCAATTTATAGAATTCTGTCATATTTTTATCTTGATTGTATTAATATGGTAATCACATATTATCTTCCAAAAATTACTTATTATTTAAATAAAATGTAAAAATTTAATTTTAAATAATAATATTAGTTTGATCATATGTTAACTTTAATTTAATTTATTTATATGGTATATGGTAAATCTAGGGTTGATTTGAGTGGATAAATAGGACCAGTAATTCATAGATCCTTTTTTCGAGCTGTTTCTACAAAATAATACTTTGGACTAGGTTCAAAAATAATCTTGACGTCTAAATCAATAAAATGATGAAAATAATTATAAAAAAAAAAGTGAGGAAGGATGGGTGCACTCAAGAGTGAGTAATGGGAACTTGCACCCTCTGGTCCTTTAATTTTTCACGCATAAGCATTTAGATCCTTCACGTTTATTTATTAAAATTGGATAATTTTCCCTCTAATAACAACCTGAATAAACCAGAAATCAATTAAAATCAATGAAAAAATCAAAATTAACTATTAATCTATTTGATGATTTAGATTTAGATTTTTAATTTTTAACTTTTATTGTTTTTTATTTCAATTTAATTTTTAAAATATTTAAAATATTTAATGTTTTTCATTTCAATTTAATTTTAAAATTTTAAAAGTCGACTGATTAGATTAATCAACCAACCAGATTTTATATATGATATGTCATATATCTGATATATTACCCCTTTACATTTATTTGACTTTATTGCTTTAATGGTAAGAGTCATATAATAATTGCTGAAAGGTTAGCAGTTCAAATGTTAGTTTTCATAATTATTTTTACTTTTATATTTATTTTCTTACTTAATTTCATATGCTATTATATTTATTTATCAATTTAAACTTTTTCAATTTATAATATTTTATATTGTCAAATAATTTACTTAATAACCTTAATTAACTCAATATTTTATATTGAATGTTAAATATTTTTATAAAATAATGATTAAGAATTTAAAAATTAATTAACCAAATCATTTTTAACTATCAATTAATTGGTACATGGTTAATCTTTGTAAATGAATTAGATTTAGGTATGATATTTTAAAAAATTAATTTTAAAAAATTGGAATTGATAAGTTGATATTTTTTTAATTCTCATAAACTAGTTAATTGATCTATGAATAACTCTAATAATATACGTCCATTGAATTTTATTTCTAGATTTGCTTTAAGGAAGGACTTCTATACCTTTCCACTTGCTTACCTTCCTCGTCCTGACTGGATTAGGAAATATGGACCATGTCCTACTTTTTAATTATCTTCTAATAAGGAATTCTAATTGTATTGTAATACTTGTTCGACAAAATGAATGATTAATTGTTTTAGTAGTGTTAGCTATTTTAATAGTGTTTAAGTATTAATTATTAGTTATTAATGTTTAGTAGTTTAAATATTACTTTAAAGTTAAAATATTTAGGAATACTGATATTTAAGTTATTGGTTGAATAAACAATATTTAAAATAAATAGAAAAGCTAACCTTCATTTTCTAGAAGTCAATTTTTATGGACCATTTTCTAAACTTATAAACAGCTGCTTATATTAGATATTACTTAATAACATAAATTAAAAATAGTATTTTAATTAAATCAAAATATTAATCATTATTATATTCTTAATTGGTTATCAATATATATTCTCAAAGAAGACAAAAAAAATCTAATGAATTTAGGTTGATTGGATATGCAAATTCATGTTTATGAATGTAGCTCAGTAAAGTTTCAATTACTAGTCAAAGATATAAATGATAAGATGTTTAGTTGTAGAGGATTATATATTTTAAAAAAAATTATTTTAAGAAAAATAGAATACATAATTTAATATTTGGTTCATAGAATTTTTTAAGTAGAGAAATTGAACACAAAAAATAAAGTTTTCTAAAAATACGCACAATTCAAAAATAAATTATGCAGATACTTTTTGCCTTGTAAGATAAAAGAAGTGAAAACAATAATGTTTTATAAAAATATCACATAATAGTTGATTGGAGACTATCAATTTATAAATTAATTTAAATATATTTTTAATAATTTTTTAAAATATTTACTTATAATACATATATAATTATATAAAATAAAATTATAAATAATAAAATTTAATTTAATTTAGATTATATAATTCATAACAGTTTAAGTTCAGTTCAAATATAGACCTATCTCAATTTGGTTTAGAGCTAAAACATTCTAGATATATTTGATTATAGGACTTTAATTGATACTAAAATCTTGGACATCGGTATTCACTACCACGGATAACAACGGCATGCAATTTTTAAAGCTATTTTTATGAGGAATTTCTTTCGAAGATATTGAAATATAAAAGTTGTTGATCCAATTATTAAGAGATAAAAGGGGAGTGTCGAAAGAATAAAAAACGAAATATCTTGGTACGTTAATAAAAAAATAAAATAGAGAGATGGAAAGAAGGCAAGAAGATAAAAGAGTACGTTCACAAACTCGCTGCTCTTTCCTTTCCTTGGTTTCCAAAAGGTAATTCCCTCACCCCAAGGGCCCCCACACCCCTACCCGATAGGATTGTGAAGGAGGTAAATTATGGTACCCAGCGGCCTCCTAGATGGGAATCCATGGTCTTGGTGCATACAAAGAGCCCACCCAGAGAGTGTAACTCCCAACAAAGAGCCCACTCGAACCGTGGACTTCTTGATTTCCAACACCCACCCGAGTACCAATTGGGCTACACCCGTGCGGGTACTCGCTGCTCTTTCCTGTAACATTGAACAACAACGCATCAAAAAGTGGAAACAAAAATAAAAATACTTTTAAATAAAGAAGAAGATCATAATAAGAGAGGTTGGAGACATAACGACCTTCTTGAATCATACTTTTGTAAAAAAAGAGACAAAGTAGACCAAACATAAAAGAATCACACAGAAACACCCTCCTTATCGGTATGGACGAGCACGAACAACTGATGAGAGCTTGAGACCTATTCCAGGTAATCAATGGGTACAGCTGTTTGCCTTTCGAGGGGATAATCAAAAACTACTTGCCTGCTCATCATAAGCATATGTAAAATCATTTTATGGGTTCTTCCTTTCTTCACTTTCTCCGATGATGCTGTTTGAATATTCAATTCAAACACGAAAAAATCGTGTAAAATTGCATTTTTTTTGTTTTCTTTGTAGTGCTTTTAAAACAGTTATTAGTTATTAAAACAATTAATTATTATTAAAATAATTAATTTGTCTGATAACAACATTGATATTTACTTAATTTGTGTTATATCAAAAGGTTTTGTTGAAGAAAGAAAAAGAACTACAAATATCATAAATGAATAATCTTAAAATAAAATCAATTATTGGAGGCGAGTTGATGGAAAGAGGATGGAATTGCGCATGACTCCAACTTGAGAAGGTCGCAGCTCATACGTTCCCGTCACATCCTTTTCTTTTCTTTTCTTTTTCCTTATTTTTACATTTTTATTTTTTGCATTTTCCTTTGACAAATACCAACCAACAACTTCCCAAACATATTCTTAAACAGACGTCTCCCGATGCACATCATCATCATCATCATCATTCAAGTCCAATTTGTTAGGATTCAAGGGATCAGAAACTTTCACCGCAAGAAAATATATTTTTAGTGGGAAAGAATTTTATCATAAAATATCTAAATTTCATTATTAATAATTTTAGTGATGATATGAAAATTTATCACTAGATCATTAAAGAGTTAATCGATGAAATGTTTATTTATCACAAAAGGTATCATTTTAGTGACAAAAATTACATTGCCACAAAATTATTTTAGGATTAATATCCTCTCAAGTTATAAAAAACATGATAGATCATGTTTATAAAATCTACACCGTCTATTAAAAATCAATGATTGAAATATTTGTTATTCAATATAATAAAATTTTCACAAAAATTACATATTAATTTGAAATATTTTATTTGGCATAAGAAAATAAATGATCAATATTATATATAAAATATATATCTATGATGCTTTAATTCATAATTATAATAATGAAATACTCAGAAATTACTATTAATAAATAAATTATTGATTAGAAGATAAAATTATACAAAATATTATTCATTAGAATTATATATTGTATAGTGGTACCAATGTCAAATAAAATGGATGGCAAAAAAATTATATTAATTATAAATCCTAATGATGATATATATCAAAAGCCAACACCTCCATTTCATATATCATTCAAACCATAAACCACATTAAGCTTGCTAAAATAAAAATATTACTACAACAAGTTAGAACATACATAACTAAATCATAACTATTTATACATATCAAATGCATAATTTTATACATACAAAAGGATTTGAAAATTACAAGTATTACAATTAAATGATTAATAATATAATAAACTAATAAAAATACTTTTACAAGATTTTAAAATAACAAGTTTTACAACTAAGTAATTTAGTAATAAAATAAAGCAATGAAAAATACCTATAAAAACAAGGCAAATGACAAGTATTATAATTAAATGATTAATAATAATACCTATACCAAAAAATAGATTGAAATGAGCAAAATCTACTTCCTCCATAAACTTCACTATTCTAATTTGATTTTTCTATAAATATATACAGGTCACATCAAATATTAGTATTAAGATTTATGAATTAAGAAGTTTATAACTAAAAAAATACCATTAAATGAGAAGAAATTACAACTTGATTTTTATCAAAACATATCTTTTCATGTTTGCATCTTTACCACCATTTGATTTATTAATTAAAACTCTTTGTTGATCTCCACACATATAGATCATGTATGTTCTTACATCTTTCATTGGCATTTAACAAATAATGCAATAATATTTGACCTACAAAATCAAAATGTTAAATAAAATTCAAGAGTTTACAAGATATAAAAGTAAATTATTAAAGACTATAAGCATTTTCAGATTATAGAGTATAGGATCCTTTAACAAGTTTTTTCTTCATAGGTTTTGTAGTTGGAAGTAAATCCTATAATATTTAAATAAATTTAGCCACCATATAATTGAATATTTTGGTAAAATAAATAATAAGAATAAATTGGATATTAGAACAAGTAAAAACTATTATTTGTTTGAGATTGTTGATTGGAGGATAACTCATTCATCAATGATTACATTTCATTTTGCATCTCATTATGTAGCTTCTTATGTAACTTATATTTCAATTCATCATATACGTTTTATATAAATTTCCTCTTTTTTTTTTGTAACAAATGCATCTAATTCAGCTTGTAAGTTTTCATCAAATTTAGCTTATTTTTAATTAATAATACTACAACTTGTTGTTCTACTTCAACTTTAATTTGAGGATTGATAGTATCTTGATAAGCCTTATTTAAATCAACACTCTTAAAAGATGGATGACTTGCTCCCATGCATCTTTGATATCCTAATTTATAACTTAAAATCATTATGTACGCCTTTATTGTTGTCAAATTATCAACTCTATATTTCTCCATTTTTGAGTGTCATGTAAATATAAGAGTTTTTGATATACTTCCTTTGCCTCCTTATCAACTTAATCATTGTTTTTCCTTTTCTTTATTTCATAAAAAGCCTCACATATTATGGTAGATCATCATTTTGTCCAAAGAGTGCAACAACTTGATATGAAATAAGAAAAATGTTTAAGCTTAGTGAAGCAAGTAAATATGATATATTATTTATCATAATCTTTTATGATGAAGTAAAATTAGCAAAAAGAAAGAAACAAGTTCATGTAATCATAAAAATGCAAGCACACACATGTACACATCATCAGGTCCTCTACTTAAATCTTTTACTTATAAGAGAATCAAGATCAAGGAGTCCACTAGTCTTAGTAAGTGTTTGAAGGCCTCTTCTTCTTCTCTCCATATTTTATTTGCATTTTCCTTGGGATGTTTATGATTTTACTTTATTTTGATTGAGTTTATAAATGTTATAGTAGCACTTTGGTCTTCTAGTAACTAAAATGATCTATAATAGTTGTATATTCAAAGGTCTCATAATAACTTACATAATCTATAATAGTCATATATTCCAACATTTTTCACATCCCCATTTATTTTTTTTTACCAAAAATCACATTTTCCTCTTTGCTAGAAATCAAACATGCACATCGCCTTATATATGGTACACATGTTGGATTGGTTTCATGACATATGACACGTTCAATGATGTGTAATGCATGTTATGCTTATATTTTCTAAACAATCAATTTTCACTCAAAATTCATTTATTTTTTGATTAAACAAAAGGTATTGGTAGCATTTATTACTTCATAATAGTTTAAATGATTTAATACCATAAAATATTGATCTGTTTTGCATGATTTTGGCTTAAAATCAATTTTCCAAATTAAAATACCATTTTAATTTGATTTTAAGGTAAATTGATGTGATTGGGACTGGATTTGGATTTTTAATTAGTCTCTAAATCATGTTTGATAATTTTGGAGTCTTCTAATCTATTTTCCATGATCAATGATTGGTTTTTGCTAAAAAATCAACTTTTCTTGATCATCTTATAATTAAATGTAATTTAATGTAGGTTTAGTGCAATTTCAAGGGATTGAATTAAGATTGGATGTTGTTTTGATTCCTAAATGATGATATATGATTTTAAGATCTTCCATATATCCTTTTCCATTATCAATTTTATTAATTTTTGCTTAAAAAGTGATTTTCCAATTAATTTCAAATTTTAATGCCAATTTAAATTGACTTTAATGGAATTTTGATGATTAAGATAATTTTGAAAAATAAATTAAGTCTAGATGATGATTTAATGTGATTGTAGAAATTTCATGATTATTCTTATAGCATTTATATGATCTAGATTGTGTATTTTTTCTCTAAAATATGAATTAAAATCTATGATGTATGATGCATATCAATATTATTCATAAAACATGCATTGGATGTCACTAAATATTTGGCGCATATCCCACTTTGCAAAACCTAAAATAGTGTATTTTCATCCAAAAATCACTTTTAAGCCTATTTTTAAGCCCCTTGAGATATTATAATATTAATTTAAGCTGACATATAACTTGAATTAATTAAACTGGGTTCCAAAATCATCATTGTTTACCTAAATGTGTTGATTGTATTTTCTTAATCGTGCATTTTTAGCTTATGTTACCCAAACCACTTTTTTCTTTTGCTTGCCAGAGTGAATGAGACATTACTTAATTCCTATTTTTGTATCATCAAAGCTCTTTTACAATATAATAGACCTCTATTGCTATCTTTAACTTCCCCCTAATTTATATTTATTTGATTTTATGTATACCTCATGTTCCCCTCTAATCCCTTTTTATAGGTCATTTACTTATCTTTGTTGTTATGCTTTACTATTTATTATCATGTTATACTATTGGTATGTCATGTTTTATGATTTTATTCATGCTTATGTGTCACGCCTTTCTAAGGTGCGACATGCTCCCGTAGAATAATTAATAATTACCAAACAATGGAAGCCATTAATTACTCTATAAAGGATGTAAAAATTTTTTTTTTTAAAGAAATCTCATCTATGTATAAGATTTGCGGAAAACATTTCAAAATATAAAACTTACTTTACAAACTTACATTTACTGCATTAAATCTTCATTTAATTTAAATCATTATAAAATCAAGCCTTTAACTAAATTAAGTCCTTATCATCAGGTGAGTCCTGCTGAAATGTGCTTTGAGATCTGTGCGCTCCATCCGACTGTTAACGTATGTTCATCAAATGACGAATGCTGAGTATATCACTCAGTGGTGCTTAAACAACATAACATAGAAAATATTATCATAAACATATCATGAATAATAATATTCCACGTAATCTAATTCATCTTAATAGTAATATCACCATATAATCATATAAAATACTTTTTTGAATATTTCAGATTTATATACTTTTATTTGTTCTCTAAAATATTCATATAATTGATTATTTATATCGATACTTTGTTAGATTTGTTTATAACATATTTTATTTCCTTCAGTAAATCATTATTACTTATAAGAATAACTTATACGTTAATAATTCTATCCTCTAAAATACTATTTCATCATACTAGCAACATTTAAGAATTAATATCATATATTATCATTCCATCATAATTTTCTCAATAATCTAAATTGCTCAAACACATGTACAAACCAATATCATCACTTCCATAAAACATTTTAAAATATAATAAAATCCTACAAGTGTTCATAAATATCATCTTTCACTTTATTATGTATTCCTTCCATTAACAATACATAACATAATTAATAAAGTCAATTATTTTCTCAATTAACATTCATTATAAATGGCATTAATGAATGACATCATAATTTATCATTTTACCATTGTTTATAAGCATAAGAACCATTATCTATATTCCACTACTTTTATTATATAATTATATCTATCGTATTAGAAATAACAATAACTATTTTTAAATGCATCATTAACTTAATCCATTAAATCATAACATAAATAATTATTCAATGCAATACGTATAAGAATATGATTATGATGCATTCATCACTCCATCATCATGTTTATATATCATTTATTCATGTACTTTCATCATATCATTCATTAAACTTTTATAGTGCATGAATGAGAAGTGTTATATGTGAGAATGCATTCGTGTCATGCATTCTCCCTCTTATTTTCCCATATCAATTCATTTCATAAAAATTGCCCTTTTTACATACTGGGCCATTCATATCATATGCACTCTTGGTACTGGGTTTACATTTCATTTCATTTCTGTGATTCAACAAACTGGAACTCATTTCACATTTATTTCATTACTTTCATTTTATTTCCCGTAGGAATTCATTTCATAATACCCAAGTACCCTTTTCATTTATCATTTCCTCACTTTTACTCTTTTTCCTCCTTCCTTATTTCTCCATGTCATATCATGATTGTGCATATGTCAACTGATGTTTCATGATATGATATGTATACTTTAAGTATGATGTTATAATGAACTTATATAAGTTTCATAATATTATATCATTCATCATCCATTTTATATAACATCTATAACATATAACCATTGTCATTAATTAAAAGACTATAACATAATAATCCATCATCAATATTTTATCATGAATCATTTACTATAAAACATAGCACAATATAAATAAATTAGCTCACTAAAATAATTATATTTGATAATTATAGTAATTTATACATTACTATGTTTTTTGCTATTGAGCAGTCTCTGATACCTATGTGATTTGATAACATATTCTAACTCATATCGAACCTTCTGACTCCTTTTCATTTCTTAATTTTTCTTATTATAACTTTTTAAAATTATTTCATATTTATGCTTTCTAACTTGCATAATTTATTGCATGATATGTATTTTATACTACTTAAAATCATGTTAAAATTATAAATTCATCAAAATATAATACTATATACAACTCATGTTATTCAATCGATATTATTGAATATAATAATAATCATTTCATCATATAAATTGTACTTCCTTACTTATATATTTAATTCATGATATTTAATTAATATTCTTAAATGTCAAGTTGTAAATATATGCATCTGAATAAATTACCTTGCATAATTCTTCTCATAATTTATTATCATCATATAATAAAATAATTATTCCCCTTTAAATAATTTCCATACTATCATTGTATTTATAATTATGTAAATATTAATCTTATTTGTTAGATTAATATATCATATTATATCATTTACATCATTTTATATTTATTCTATAACTATCAACCATCAATCATAATTTTAATTTGATTATATCATAATAAAAATGAACCTTATTATAAAATTAATTTAATAACAATTAATTTATTTTATAATAATAAGTATTAATCATAACTTTTACCAATAATAAGACTTCTAACATATTTTAACCATCATAATATCATATGCTATCATTAATCTTATAAATATTATAATAATAAAATACTTCATAAAAATCCAATTTTAACAACATAAAATTTTCATGATAATAAATTAATTAAGCAGTTATTATATCTACTAATCATATAGTATCAACATATATACCAATCAATATATCATAAAATAATATCATTAATAATTATCTTTACTACTATTAATGATTTTCACTTCAATATCATTATCTCAAATTTGTATTATTATCATTATTTTAAATATCAATATCTTCTCAATAAATATATATATCATCATAATCATATCATCATAAATCAATTAATATGAATACCATGATATACTTTATCATAACTCATAAAATACCCCCTATGAAAAATCATATTTAAATTTAACTTAATCATATATTAAATAAAAGAATAAAATAAAATATGTAATCACATGTTAAAAATTAAGGTAAGTTCATACTGACCAACCGATCCAATTATTAAGGAATTAGCGAAAAAACACAAACCTGATTTTTTTCTGTTCCCCTTTTTTTTTAATTTCCAGTGGTATGCGTTGAATTCCCCTCTGAACCATATAAATCACAAATCAAATATTCATCTTTAATTAATAAATTAATTCCATGGTTAATCATCTATTATTCATATTTGACAAACTACATATTACTATAAAACAATCAATTATTCATCAATTTAAAACATTAATTATCACAACATTAATTAAGAAACCATATTATCCCTTTCATTCATATTATTATTTATATTAATAATATTTATTATTTATAATTCAAACCAAATGTAACATGTATCTTATATTAATTTAATATGGTTTTATACTATTTGAAAATTATATTTTATTTAAATTTCCATCATTTAACTATAAATATAATACTAAATAAAATCACTATTCTTATTCGCTATACTAACCATCTGATAATACCAGTCAAATTATAAAATATATCATATAAATATGATACAATATTTGTATTTGTGAAAACTAAATTAAATAAGCTCTCAATTGATATTTTATTCATATAGAAATTCATTTATCAAATATATAATACATAAATTTCAAAATCAATTTATTATTATTAAATCATAATCATTTAAATATCTTAATAAGGTAGATTTTTTTAAACCTTAATAATAACTTATTACACACTAATTAATTATTTCCTACATTATTAATAACCATTTTTTTTAAACTTACGAATAAATTTAATTAAAACAAATAAACTCAAAAAGCCTCTTCTTACATTATACTTATTTTAACTCATTTATTAAGATAATAAATTTAAACATTTATTTATATCCAAAATTTCTATATATATATATATATATATATATATATA
>CANYBF010118668.1:0-37102 GCA_948192965.1 Dalechampia spathulata
AAAACGTTAGGGAAGAGAATAGCAATCCAATCCGCCCGAATCCAAGTTTAGGATGTTAAACCACCTAATTCTAAGTGATTTAATGCGTTTTAATTAATCCTAAGGCTTAGATCAATCAAAGTTGGTGTTTTTGATGTGTCAAATCACGTTTTAGTTGCTGATGGCTGCCTAGGAAGTCTAGGGTTTCGCTAAAATTTTTGGTCCCCAAGCCAAATGGCAGATTAGGGCTAAATCAAGTCTGCCCTCGGGGACATGTGCGATCGCACATGTTTTGTAATGAAACATATGAGAACGCACATGTTCATATGCGGAGTGTAATGGGACATATGCGATCGCATATCCTCCCAAAAGTGCCAAATGGAACCCTAAACGAGCCTAGCCCGGTCCGAAAGGACTCCAGACGGTCCGAAAGAACCCTAAATGGCCCGGAATCAACTCGGAATCGATCCGAACCAAGGCTGGTCCAAAATTAGGGTGCAACATAAGGTGTATGGAACTTGTAAAATGAGTAAGCAAGTAAAATCCTCTTTTAAAGCCAAAAATAAGGTAACAACTACTAAGCCTCTTCAATTACTTCACATGGATTTATTTAGTCCTACTAGGGTTGCTTGTTTAGGTGGCATGCACCATGCACTTGTTGTGGCAGATAATCACTCTAGATTTACTTGGATTTCATTTTTAGCTCATAAAAATGATGCTTTTGATGCTTTTCAAACTTTGACTAAACACATGCAAAATGAAAAAGAGTTCCATTAGGAGTGATTATGAAATAGAGTTTTAAAATGAAAGTTTTTAACTATTTTATAATAATCATGGTATAAACCATAGTTTATATTATCTTAGAACTCCCCAATAAAATAGGATAGTGGAAAGGAAAAATAGGATTCTTTATGACATGACTTATACTATGCTCAAAGAATATCATTTACCTTCATATTTTTGGGTTGAAGTGGTTAATATCGCTTGCTATGTTTCAAATAATGTCCATTTAAGACCTATTTTAAATAAAACCCCTTATGAGCTATGGAATGGTACAAAACCAAGAATTTCATATCTTAGAGTATTTGGGTACAAGTGCTACATTTTAAACACCAAGAACAATCTTGGAAAATTTGACTAAAAAATTGATGAAGGAATCTTTCTTGGTTATGCCACCACTAGCAAGTCTTATATGATTTTCAATAAAAGGTCCTTAATTATTGAAGAGTTTGTGCATGTTGGTTTTTATGAGACTAATTCTTTTGGTTTGAGAAAGGAGTTACTTAATGATGAGATAAGAACTTTTATAGAACAAGGGAAAGATTATGAGGATCAATCATAAGAAGTGGTGATAATAAAAGTTAAAAAGGGAGAATATGATGAACTTCCACTATACCTTGCCACCACTCATATCTAACATGATCTTCCAAAGGATTAGCATTTCCTCAAAAGGCATTCCAAAGAGCAAATCATAGGTGAAAATTTAAAAGGGGTAACTACTCACTCTTATTTTAAGAGGAACTAAATCAATTTAAGAGAAACAAGGTATGGACCTTAGTACTTAAACCTAGTAATATTTCAGTTACAGGTACCAACTAGGTTTTTAGGAATACGATGGATGAGGATGGTACCATAACCAGAAATAAAGCTAGGCTAGTTGCAAAGGGTTATAGTCAAGAAGAAGGGATTGACTATGATGAAACCTTTACCCCGGTAGCTTGCTTGGAAGCAATCCGGATGTTACTAGCATATGCATCTTACATGAACTTCAAACTATTTCAAATATTTATTAAAAGTACTTTTCTAAATGATTTTATTGAAGAAGAAGTTTATGTTGAATAACCTACTGATTTTGAAGATTTTAACTTTCCTAATCATGTTTACAAACTCATTAAAGCTTTATATGGCCTTAAACAAGCTCCAAAAGCTTGGTATGAAAGGCTAAGTTCTTTTTTAATTGATCATGATTTTAAAAAGGGCAAAGTTAACACTACTCTTTTATTAAAAACTACAAGCATGATCTTGTTCTCGGGCAAATTTATGTGGATGATATTATATTTAGTACTACTAATGAAGATTTATGCAAGGAATTTTCTAAATGTATGCATTGGGAGTTTGAGATGAGCATGATGGAAGAATTGGAGTATTTCTTAGGATTTCAAGTCAAGTAATGCCAAGATGGTATGTTCATCAACCAAATCAAGTATACTCAATAGATGCTCAAGAAGTTTGGAATTAATGAAGCTAAAGTAAGCAAAAATCTAATGAGCATAACTACAAAGCTATTTTTGGATGAAAGTGATAAACTTGTTGATTAAAAGAAATATAGAGGTATGATTGGTAGTCTTCTCTATTTAACTACTTCTAAACCTGATATCATGTTTTTCATATGTATGTGTGCCCATTTTCAAGCTTCACCTAGGGAATTTCATTTATCTGCTATTAAACGGATTTTCAAATACTTGATTGGCACTTCTGTTTATAGCTTATAGTATCCTAAGTGTAATTCATTTGACTTGATTGCCTTTTCTGATATTGACTTTGCTGGAAATGTATTAGATAGAAAAAGCACCTCTGAAACATGTCAATTTGTAGGTAATTGCATGGTTTCTTGGTTTAGCAAAGAATAAAATTCTATTGCTTTATCTACTACTAAAGCTGAATATATGTCTGTTGGTTGTTATTATGCTCAAGTGTTATGGATTCAACAATAATTGAGAGACTACAATTTATGTGTTTCATGTACATCTATAAAATATGATAACATTAATGCTATAAATTGGTCTAAGAATCCTATTTAGCATTCTAAGAGTAAGCATATTGACATTAGACATCATTTTCTTTGTGATAATATGCAAAAAAGGAAGGTTGTGTTGGAATTTATTAACAAAACTCACCAACTTAGCAATATCTTTATTAAACCTCTTTATGAGGACATGCTAAATTTCATTAGGCATGAATTAGAGATAATATATGGATCATTATTGAGGTGATTGTGTGATTCAGACTTTAATTTTATGTTTTGATAATGATTTATGTCCTAAATCTCTTTTTAAACTTGTTTTTGTGTGTCTCTATATGGGCATACAATTGGTGGTATGACCATACAGACCATTTATTTTGACAATTTCCTCTTTTGGTTTTCATAAAATTTTCAATAGAAGCTTTCGTATGACCGTACATATTGGTTGGTATGCCTGTATACTCTTCTTTCAATTTAGCAAAATTTAGTAGTAGCTGATGTACGCCCGTACAACACTTTTGGTACGCCCGTACATCAATTCTTTTATTTTTCAAAATGTTATAGTAGCTTGTGTATGGCCATATGTTAATTTTTGGTAGGCTTGTATGTCTACTCTTTTGAAAACTCAAATTTTTCAATAACCTCTATAAGGTTGTACGAGTATCGAGTATGCCTATACGTAACTCTACATCCCTAATTTCTTAAACCTAAAATTAGATTTTTCTCCCTCCATCACCATTGTTCACATGTTTTCTCTCATTTTTGACCTATTCTCTCATATTTTTGACTCGTTTTACCACCAAATCCACTCATTTTTCTTCTAAAATTCTTGATTTTCTTTGAATCTCATGAGTTTCCTTCAATTTCTTCTTGTCATTTGTTAGTTTTCTCCTTGTTCTTCATGCAAAACTTGCATTTTTTTTATAAGTTTGCTTAAATCACCTAGGTTTCTCTGATTTCTTCTTCATTTCCCCATAGCTTTTAGTAATGGTCTTTCTTCCCAACCTCATGATAAAGGGAAGAGCATTCAAATAAAGGAATGTGAGGAAATGCCTCCTCCTTTCCATGGTCCTCAGTTTATAAAGTGTCAAGATATTCTATCTTATAAATGTTTTTCTCCTTGTTATTTTGCTTGTGCTACCACTATTTATACTATTAGTGTTAAGGTAAATGTCAGGCATTTTCTTGCTAATGCTGGTTGGTCTACCATTGTTTTTCTTCACAATCAGTGTATTGATGCTTTAACTCTTGAGTCTCTATATACGTTTAAGCTAGAAACACATAAATCTTGATTTTCTTGTACTTTTAAGATGTTCTGTTATTCATATGAGCTTTCCAAAGCTCAATTGGACAAGATTTTTCACTTTTATGAGGATGGCATTCAAAGTGCTAATTTTTCTTGTTTTGACAAATATGTTTTCTGGAAGGATATTGCTCTGAATATTCCTTTCTATGCTTCTAGGCTTAAGGCCTCATGTTTTAAATCTTATGCTTCATTCTACTATCATTATCTCATTTCGTATATTTTGTTTGGTCGTTAAAATTGTAATGATACAATGACTGGTCTTGATTTATTATTTTTACACTCTATTATCACTGGATCATATATCTAGATTGATTGCTGACTTCAAGAGCAATTTGTTGAAGTCAGTGATTATAATCATCTTAGTAGAGCTGTTCTATCTGATACTCATATTCTTCATATCTGTCATACTCTAAATAGTCTCCCTTCTAATGCCCCTTATCCTGGACCTTATGGTCTTAATATTGATATATCTTTCATCGAGCATGCCTTGATTTTAGAGTCTAACCATCTAGGTGTCTATGCTCCTCACAAGGAGTATATTAAGAGACATTTAGAGCATATTTTGGCATATGATTTGCCTAATGATACTATAGCACTGTATAGTGCTAAGGTAATTGAGATTTACCAGCATATGCATGTTCTTATTCCATATGATGTTGAGTACTCAAAGGATGATAGTCCTGCTATTTTTTGACCTCCTACCAACTCACTTTGTGATTCTACTCACCGTGAGGCATCTTGATGTCATAAGCATCAGTGATAAAGTAAGCGTGGTGCTTTTATTGGTGTTGAGTTAACCTCTACCCTATCTGTAATTAACTTACTCACTCAGTAGTTTACTTCCTTGAACTCCTGTCTTGATGGTTTTGATAGGCATTTTGATAGGATAGCGAATTAATTTGATATGTTTAATTAATATCTTCATCAACACAATCAGGAGTTTCAAGATTTTTATACTACTACTACTGCTACATTATAGTTGATCAGTCTCACCTTGATACATTTATTCCTCCTCCTCCTTGATGTTATTTGTTGTTGATAAAAGGGGAGATGATAGTTTATTGATGTATGTACTTGGTTAAGATTAGTTTATATGTACTTGGTTAAGATTAGTTTATATATATTTCATAGTTATTTTGGACATATTTAGTTTTACTAGCTATGTTGAACATTTTATATGTATGGATGATGATTATTCCTTTTACTTTTATGGGTGATTGTTATGCTATCTCACTTTAAGTTTTGTGATTGATTGTATATATGCTTGAAGTGAGGGGGAATTTTTGATTATATGATTATATGTTTGTTATTTAAAATCAATTGATTGTCAACATAAAGAGGGGGAGATTGTTAGCCCTATGATTATTGATTTTAATGTTAATAATCAATTCATTTGAGTTTTGACCGTGTACAGCCGTATGAAAGTCACTACCCAAATTAGGAGTCATGCTGGTGTACGCCTTGGGCATATGGCCATACACGACTTTGGGAAAAAAATTTTATGTTTTATTTAAAAGTGTTTTAATAGAACTATTTGCATTTAATGCTTAGTGTAACAAACTTTTATTAAGAGAGAAGCATATTTAATGTTGAGATTTCACTTTCTCATGTAAGTAACTTGATTCTTGCTATTAATTACATCTTTTTCTCTTTTACTACTCTTGCTATCAAGACTTCATTTATTGTCATAATTGATTTCTTTGTAATCGAGTTGGTGAGAGTTATTACTTGGGCTTTATTGTTGTATTTGAGAGTTGAAAACTTGTGAGGGTGATTATCATTGTAAAAGCTTGAGTGCGATCCTTGAAAACACTAGGGTTGAATTTCTTAATTGAGAAATTCCTATTGTATTTGTGAAAGAAATTAGTGGAACCGTAAATTAATTCTTAAGAGAGTGGATGTAAGTAAGTTGAGTACCAAACTATAACTATTATGTTACCTACTTGGGATTTCAGTTCTAATTTAGAGAACTTTTCAAAATTAAAAATGTTTTATTTATCAAAAGATAAGTTTTTCAAATAATTTTCATGAATAAGATTGGTAAGTTTTTCAAAAATTTGTTATTATTCATTGTGTTGAAAATTATTTTAAAATGGATTTTAAAAACTTAACTTATTTATACTTAGACACCTTATTAGTTTACTTTATTTTATGGATAGAGGATCTAATTGATAGAGGAAGCATTGTAAAGATAAATTAACAAGATTTTTAGATGATATAACAATAACTTGCTTACTTACATCATAATATGAGATAAGAAATAATTATGAGATCTAATTTAAATAAATGATTCTTTAAATTATACAAGATATAAAGGAGCTTCATATTGATTATTCACATTAAAATGTTTTACATGAATTTCTATCGTGATTAAGAGAGTTTTATGTAATAAATTTATTCTTAAGAGACAATTGTAAACATCTTATATTGACTAGTAGGGAAATGACAGTAGATCACTTAGGATAGATTATTATGTTAGTCTAATTGAGAAAACTTGAAGAAGTTATTAGTGAGCATATGAAAAATTATGGTTATAAATGTTCTAAGTTGGCCTAAAAAACTTATTGTAGTGATTTTGTTAGTAGAGACTCAAAATATTAGTTTGAGAGAATGGACATACACATTAGGTCAAATCATTATAATTCATAATGTTTGTTATTCTTTCCTTTACTCCTTTATTTTGATAGTTGTTAGCTACCATTGTTTGATAGTTTATTATTGTATTAACTTTAGAAGTTATTTAAAAGTTCTTTTAAAAAAGAAATCTTAGTATTTACTTTAATTAATTTACTTGGTTTTTCTTAGGGAGCATTTTGAAAATTAGATTATTTCTTATTTTATTTTCCATATCGATAAAATTAGCCTATTAATTTTTCTCATAATAAAAGTATCTTTAAATTTGAATTTGATTTTAATTCTCTTAAATTTTTTTTAATTTCAATTCATCCTTTATTTTGGTCATTGTTTTAGGACTAACATTTACTATCAAAGCTTGTCTTTATGTTGAAGGTTTAATAACTTATGAGTGATCCAATGATAGCTAGTTCAAGTAGTAATGTTGTCATTGTTCTTAATTTTATGAGATAATCTTCAATAAGACATTCACTGTTTAATGGAATGAAATACTCTTGTTGAAAAACTAGAATGAAAATTTTTTTTCCAACCTACTCTTGTTGAAAAACTAGAATGAAAATTTTTTTTCCAACCTACCCTTGTTGAAAAACTAGAATGAGAAAATTTATTCAACCTATTGATATTTAATGTTAGAAAAATATTTTACTTAATGCTAAACTTCCTATAGAAATAGGTGACAATAAATATTTTGACGTAGATTTAAAGTTAATTCAAGTTAATTCTGAAGCCACAAATATTTTATGTCGTGCACTTTATATTAATGAATAGAACCAACATTTATATTTGTACTATAATTCAATAGGTTTGGAAGTAACTTGGAGTTAGCTATGAAGGGACTAATGAAGTTAAGGAGTTAAAAATACATATGTTATAGCATGATTATGAGATATTTAATATGAAAGTTAATGAAAATATTTCTCAAATGAATACTAGATTTATAAATATTATGAATAAACTGAAGAATCTTGAAAAAGACATTTTAGAGGAAGAGCAAGTGAAGAAAATATTGAGATCACTATTGAAGAGATGAGAGTTAAAAGTCATGGTTTTATTTTTGGCTAAAGGTTTTACAAAATTCCCTTATGATAAGCTCATTGGCTCATTAGGTTATTTCTCACTCATAAGATACTATTAGATAAAAGGAAAGAGCAAAGCCAAGAGAAAAAGAAAAAGACCATTACGCTTAAAGCTTTATCAAGTGATGAAAGCTTGAGTGGTGATGATGAAGATGTATCCATGCTCACATAATGATTCAAGAAGTATTTCAAAAAAGGGTAATAAATATTCCAAGAGAAGAAGCAAAAGAAGATTTCATCCAAAGGATGAACACCAAAAAGTGGAGCAAAATAGTATTATTTGCTATGAGTGTAACAAATCTAGACATATCAATCCAAATTATCAAAAACTAAAAAGAAATTTTCAAAAAAGAAGAAAATTATGGTTGCTGCATGGAGTGATACTAACAACTCAAATTTCAAGTCTGAATCAAAAAGTTAAAGTAAGAATGACCATTAAAAGGCATAAATCATTTTTATCTTTTCATAATCTTAAAAAAGGATTTGAAGAATGGTATTATGAGTTTTCAAAATTATGTAATAAATACTATATTTTGAAGAAGAATTTTAAATATGTTGAAAAATAAAGTTTGGAATCTGAAATTAGTTACTTAATTTTGGATAATACTACTTTAGAAAAAGGTTTTGAAAATTCTAATGATCAAAAAGCAATTTACAAAGAAAAGTTAAAATCTCTTGAAGGAAAACAAGTTAATAATGAGACATATGTTTTAGATTTTAGATAATGACAAGACTTTCTAAATTGAACTATGGGTGGGATGATAGTTCCAACCCAGAGTTGATCGTGATCATGATATATGGGGCTTGCTTAGAGTAAGGAACAAACTTCCTTATGGTTTGTTGAATTTCTGATTTTGATAATTATCATAAATTGATATTTATTTATTTTAAGTTGTTAAATAATTAATTCAAGTAGATTTTGTTAATTTAATTTTATTAATGGTAATGTTTTTAGATATAATATTATCTATCTTTATGTATATCTGTTTTTCATGTGATTGTTATTCTTAATGGATAATTCTTTTTAATCATGTTGACTTTAGATTTCATGTGATTGATTGATTTTAATATGGATAATTGATTTTTTTGGTAAATATTTTTATTTTAGATTTAAATTGAATATGTCATTGTTTGACTTGGTAATTATGTAAATGATTTTATTATGAATATTTCATCTTTTGGAAATATAATTATCTTATCTCTTTTAGAATATTTTTTTAATTTTATTCGTTTCTAAATTATTTTATTGAAGATTTAATATAATTGATTTTTCAATATCAAATATATTAAATTATCTATGTGAAAGGAAACTTTTCAGATTGTCAAATGGAAATCTGATCTAACAACTACATTCATGAAAGCTTTACAATGGATTCTTGAAGGATTTCAAGGAGGACTTTTGGGAGATTACTTTAGTAAAGTTTTTTTAAAAATTTGTTAAGTAATTTTTGAGAATATTATGGAGCTTAAATCAATATCTTTTAAAATATAATATTTCCTCTTTTGACAAAATAATTTTCTAAAAATGTTAAGTTTTCAAAAATCAATTTTGGTAATAAATTTATCTATCACATAATTTTAGCTTATAGATTTAACGTAATAGACAACTATTTTCATATTAATTTTGATTAACTTACATATTTATACTCCATGTATTTTTGGAATATAACTATCGTAATTTCAAGTATAAATACATGAGTTTTAAAGTTAGACAACACAACATGAGAATTCGGATAATTGATTAAATTATACATATATGAAGTATTTTTTAAAAAACTTTATTTGAATATCTGTTATTAATATTTTCAATAGGTTTTGTAAAGGTTGTAAGGAATTTTATTCTTAAACCATTCGATTATTGTAAGAGGTTTTCAAGTAAGCCTTATTGAAAAACTTGAAGAGGTTTTAAGGTAGCCTATGAAAACTTAAGGTTGCCAAGTTAGCCTGCTAAAAACTTGAAGAGATTGCCAAGTTAGCTTGCTAATACTTGAAGAGGTTGCGAGTTAGCCTACTGAAAACTTTTGATTGTAAAGATTCCAAGTTAGCCTTGAAAACTTGTTGTTATGTTTTAATGGAGCCTTAAAACATTGGTTTTGAGAGAATGGATGTACGCATTTAGGCTAAACCACTATATATTGTGTGTTCACTATTTTCATCTCTTCTCCTTCTACTTTTAGCTTGCTAATTTGTCAAATTATTTTATCTTGAAAGGCTTCTATAAAAAGGATTTCACTTAAAGTAATATATTGTTTTCCAAAGGGGAGTTTTTTAAAATCAATTTATTTCTGTAACTTTGATTTATTTTGAATTGATTTTTCTTTGATAAAATATTTTGCTAAAGTTTAAATTAATTAATTGATTTCAAAAATAGTTTACTGTTTTTAAAAATAATTTGCTATATTTGGTTTTGATTTTTAAATTTATCAATTCACCCCCCTCTTAACCATAACTTTTGGGACTAACAAGGTTCTCTCAAGGAATGATAAATACTTGATGAGAGGTTGTAATTGGAGTCACTGCTCAAATGGTTTCAAGAAAAGTGGTTCAATTGACCAATAACATAAATACTACTTAAACCCTTCAAAGATGGATTTGAATGGTGAAAATTTATTTTTACGAGTTTCATAATCAATTTTACCATGTAATTGCTTAATTGTTCCTAGGCAGGTAATTTACATTCGTAATCATGAATAATCACATGAACATATAACATGGTAATAAATAAAGGTATGATAACAAACGTAGTTTATGTAAAGCAAAACGGGATATGAGAAGTTGGAGATACATGTCAGGATGAATTAAATACATTAAATAAGGGAACCAAGAATAAAATAATGACCTATTTTATAATAAGTTGGCTCATGAATACAAAGGTTGGACATTGATTAATGTTCTAAAAACTTTATTTAGTAACAAAAAGGTGAGCTTTGGTCAACACAGTTCAAAAATATACCATATGATATCCTCCAATTAATGATGGAAAAGCCAACCTTAGATATCATGAGTGAAATGTTGTAGTTAATTTATGAAAATTATAATTTAAGGATTATCCATATAAATTTGAATTATTAAAAAGCTCAAATCATGTTTAGGAAGGTCTTAGGAGTTCAAAACGTGTTTTCTGTGAAAAATACACAAAGTGAATTATAGAAAAGCCTTAAAAATAATGATTAAAGTTGCAACATCATATGGAGAATCCTTTAGTATGGATTTAGAATCTTAAAGATCATTTTTAATGTTGTTTAATCTTACATTTTTCTTTAAATTAAAAGGCTTTAATTTGGAAAATTGATTTTAATGCTAAAGTTAATTATATTTAGATCTTAAAATTAATCCCAAGGATTTTAGTATTATCTATGTCAGTAAGAATTAATTTAACTCTTAAGATTAACCCTAATCATTCTTAAGATATAAACTTTATCAAATTAAATAATATTAATTTGTAGAAAGTTGATTCCAATGCTAAAATCAATTTGAGTAGTCTTGGTAATTAGTTTAAGATCTCCAAAATTATTAATTAATCCTTTAAAATTAGTATAATGCTTAAAGTTGAATATAATAATCTTAAAATTGCATTAGGGATCAAATTCAATTAAATAGCATTTAACTAAAGAAATTGATTTTAATGCATTAAGTAATCAAGATCCATTAATTTTTGTTTATCTTGTATCATTCGAGTTATTGTAGGACCATGAAGGCAAGTCATATCTTCAATTTCAATGGTAATCAGGCTAAAATCCATGAAAATCATGAAGAATATTATGTTATATAGATAATTTGTACTGCATATTAGGTAATGTGCAAGAAAAATCTAAATTTAAAGCAAAAATATGAATGATAATGCAAAAATGAGGAGGCTTTATGAGTAAAAAAGAGAAAAAGAAGAAGAAAAGGCTTTTAGATTCTTACCAAGGTTGGTAGCTTCTTCTTGATTTATAAATGTAAAAGAGAATTATTTTAAATCAATCCTTAATTAGCCTAAATGAAATCTAAATGATTAATTAAGTTTTTAGCAATATCTTGGCAAAAATTCCACTAGTTTTTTTATTTCCTTCCTTTCTTTTGAAATACCTATTAGGTATTAATAACAAAAGGTGGCCCCAATGAGTTAGTGGAGTTCCCAATTTATGATACTAGGCTTCCAAGTGTAACATGTGCTACATGTTATTTCATATGCATTACATATAAGAAATATTTAAAACTTAATCAATTATGATCAAGGACTAGTGCTCATGCTAAGGTGTAAAATTTCTCATTTTTCTAACTTAGAGTTTATTACTTAAGCTGATGCTCATGCCAAGACTTGTGATCCTAATATTGATGATTGGGAGCTTGATGTCAAGACTGATCATTGTTGCTTATGATAACACTTGTGATCCTAATATCTATGATTGAAAACCTATTGCCTAGGCTAATGCTTGTGTTAATGCTTGTAATTCTAATATTAATGATTAGGAGCCTGCTACTTGGGCTAATGCTCATATTAAGGCTTGTTATCCTAATGTTGATGATTAGGAGCTTGTTGCTTAGGTCGATGCTCATATTAAGGCCTACCATCCCAATGTCCATGATCAAGAGCCCATTGATCGGGTTGATGCTCATATCGAGGCTTGTAATCCTAATATCAGTGATTAAGAGTTCATTGCTTAATCTAATGGTCATGTTAAGGCTTATGATCCTAATATCAGTGATTGAGAGCCTCTTACTTAAGCCGATGCTCATATTGAAGCTTATTATCCCAATGTTATGAATGGGAGCCTGTTGCTTTAGCCAATGCTCATGTTAAGGTGTATCATCCTAATGTCCATGATCAAGAGCTCATTGATCAAGCTGATGCTAATGCTAAGGCTTATTATCCTAATATTGGTGATTGGGAGCTCTTTACCCAAGTTGATCTTCATATTGAGGCTTATCATCTCAATGTCCATGATCATGTTAATTAGACCGATGCTCATACTAAGTCTTATGATCTCAATAACAATGTTTAAGAGCTTAGTACTTGGGTTGATGCTTATTCCAAGGCTTATGATCCTAATATCAATGATTGGGAGCTCACCACTTTGGCTAATGCTCTTATTAAGACTTGTGATCATAATATTTATGATTGGGAGCTCATTACTGTGATTGATATTGATGTTAAGGCTTGCGATCCTAGTATCGATGATTGGGAGCTCATTGTTGAGGCTAATGCTCTTATTGAGACTTGTGAACCTAATATTGATGATTGGAAGCTCATTACTTAAGTTAATGCTCTTATTGAGACTTGTAATCCCAATATCAATAATTGGAAGCTCATTACTTAAGCTAATGCTCTTATTGAGACTTATAATCCCAATATCAATAATTAGAAGCTCGTTACTTGGACTAATGTTCATATTAAGACTTGTTATCCCAATGTTAGTGATCTAGAGTTGAACCATAAGGTGAAAATCAAGGGTCAACACAAACATTTTCTTTTAATTCAAATATAAGATGCTCATATTTTAATTATTACAGACATTATTCTTATACAAGTGGCTTTAGAAAAGGAATTTTGAAGGGTAAAAAGGATTCAATGCCAAAAGAACCTCAAACTTGTACTAATACCAAAGAACCCAATATATATTGAATACCTAAAAATAACTAGCTAAATTATAGGTTTATATGACAAGTAAGCACAAATAAAAAAAAAATGGTAAATGGACAATATTTATTCTAGGCACATTATTAGTGATAAAAATAAATTCACTAAAATAATAATACAAGAAAATGGTAATGTTAGATTTGGAGATAAAAATAAGATAAAAATCATTGGAAAAAGAGATGTTGGCTTTCTAATTTTGATGATTGTCAAAAATTAATATTCACTGATTTTATGTTGTTGACTAATTAATCCAAGTGGATTTTTGTTAATTCGATTTTATTATTTATTCATATTTTGGAAATAATATTTTATATCCTATTAATTTTATGTTAATTAACATGATTAACTAAATTAAATGGATAATTCTCTTTAATTATGTTAACTTTTGGTTTTACGTGATTGATTGATTTTAATATAGATAATTGATTTATTTAGTAAATATTTTGGTTTAAAATCTTAATTGAATATATCATGTACTTGGTAATTGTTTGACTTGATAATTATCTAAAGGATTTTATTATGATCATTTTAAACTTTTGGAAAGATAATTATCTTATCACCTACATATATTTTCTGATTTTATTTTATTTTTAAATATCCTTATTGCATATTTAATATAATTGATTTTTTAAAAATCAAATATATTAAGTTATATATATGGAAGGAAGCAAATTCATTTTGACTTGAAAATCAGATCTATCAACTACATGCATGGAAGCTATCCAATAGATTCTATGGATTATTTCAAGAGGATTATTTTTGGGAGTTTATTTTATAAGGTATTCTTAGAATTTTGTTAAGAAAATTTGAGATTATTTACCTTATGAAGCTCAAATCAAATATCTTTCAAAAATATAAAATTTTTCCTTTTGACAAAATGATTTTTGAATATTATTTCCATATTCTAAAAATGTTTAAGTATTCAAAATTCAATTTTGGTAATAAATCTGTCTATCATGTAAATCAGCTCGCTGATTTAATATAATAGAAAACTATTTTTAGATTTATTTTGATGAACTTACATATTTATACTCTATGTATTTTTGGAATATAACTTTCATATTTTCAAGTATAAATATATGAGTTCTGAAGTTAGAAAACATAAATAAGAGATTTCAGATAAAGGATTAAATCAATATACATCTAAAGTATTTTGAAAAGAGTTTCATTTGAATATCTATTTTTAATCTTTTTAATAGGTTTTGTAAAGGTTGTAAGGAATTTTATTCTTAAACCATTGAGTTATTATAATAGATTTTCAAGTAAGCCTTTTTGTGAAAACTTGAAGAGATTATAAGTTAGCCTATGAAAACTTGCGGTTGCTAAGTTAGCTTGCTAAAAACTTGAAGAGGTTGCCAAGTTAGTCTACTAAAACTTGAAGAGCTTACAAGTTAGCCTATTAGAAGCTTTTGATTACAAAGGTTCCAAGTTAGTCTTGAAAATTTGTTGTAGTGACTTGTTATAGTGAAGCCTCAAAATATTGATTTTAAGAGGGTGGATGTAGGCATTTAGCAAGACTACTATACGTCATGTGTTCACTATTTCTTCTTTTCTCCTTCTACTTTTAGCCTACTAATTGTTCAATTATTTTACTTTGAAAGGCTTTTACAAAAAGAATTTCACTTAAATCAATCTACTATTTTCTAAAGGGGAGTTTTCTAAAATCAATCAATTTATTTTTGCTACTTTGATTTATTTTAGAATTGATTTTATTTTGACAAAACAATTTGCTAAATTTTAATTTGTTTATTATTTTAAAAATAATCAGCTATTTGGTTTTAATTTTTTTAAATTTGTCAATTCACTCCCCTCTTAATCATTGCTTTTAGGACTAATAAAGATTTACATGACCACTCTTCTTAGCTTATAAGAATGAGACATTTAACAAGTTTGTTCATCTTTGCAAGAAGATTCAAAATTAATAGGTTACAAAATTATCTCTATATGGAGTACCATTGAAAGAAATTCAAAAATATATTTTTTAAGGATTATTTCGTTGAACATGATATTACTCATAATTTATTAGCACCAAGAATGTAAGCTTTTAAAATATTTTTATGCCAAAGCAATCAATACATTATATTATATTCTTAATTGAGTTTTGGTAAGATTAGTTTTGAAGAAAAAATAATATGAGCTCATGAAAGGTAGAAAATCAAATGTAAGTTATTTTCATGTGTTTGGTTTGTAAAGCTTTTGTATTGAATAATGGTAAAAATCAACTTACAAAATTTAATATTGAATTGTATAAAGCAATATTTTCTTGTTTATTCTACTTAAAACAAAGCTTATAGAGTATTTAATAAATGAACTAGTATTGTAGAAGAATCTATACATGTTACATTCAATGAAACAAATGAGTCTTTACCTAGTAGAGAATTTATTGATGATGATCTTACAAGAAAAAATATTAATTTATAGTAAAATCAACATGTTAATTCTTTTCTAGCAAATGAGCATATAGAAAAATAGTCATTTGAAACTCAGGATGTACTAAGGATTGAATGTATCATAAAAATCATTCCAAAGAAAAGTCACTAACAAGTCTATCTAAGAAAATGATGATAAGAGAATAATTAAGGAATCCTATAGGAAATATGGTATTTATTTCAAAAATTGAATCTAAAGATGTATTTAAAGCTTAAAAAGATTAGAGTTAGATCTATGCAATATAAGAAGAGTTTAATCAATTTAAGCAAAATAAAATATAGATAGTTGTATTTAAACCAAAAGATCATTACATCATTGGTACAAGGTAGGTGTTTCAAACAAGCTAGATGAAAAAGGTAATGTCATTCAAAATGATGCAAGGTTAGTTGCACAAGGTTGCAACCAAGAAAAGGTATCAATTTTGATGAAACTACCCATAAATAACATTTTTTAAATTTAACCTTTAGCTTATCTGACATTATCCTCTTCATATAAGCATGATAACCCTATACCTTCATGTAAGAAAGCATAGATTTCTTATTAAACCTTTTATATGGAGTAACTTCAATTAATTTAGATAGGACTCTATTCAAAACTTGAACAACAGTTTACAGTGCATAACCCTAAAATGATTTGGGTCAGTATATAAGGCTCATCATGGACAAAACCATATTTAATAAAGTTTGATTCCACCTTTTAGAAACACTATTATGTTATGGTGTATATGGAGGTGTCCATTAAGATAATATCTTGAGATAGTTCAAAAACTCTTAGCTCAATTATTCACCACCTTGATTTGATCGAAAAGCTTTAATACTATTACCAATTGATTTTTTTACTTCATTTTTGAATTCCTTGAACTTTTCAAAGGCTTTAGACTTGCACTTCATTAAGTACAAGCATCCATATATGGAATAATCATCAATGAATATAATAAAGTTGCAATATCCACCTCTTGCATATATAGACATAGGATCACATGCATCTAAATGTATGATTTCTAATCCCTCCTTAGTTTTCTCACCTTGTATCATGCATGGCACTTGAATTGACAAGTTCCTTATATCATGCATATTTAGAGTTTTACTTAATAGAATTACATGATATTGGTATCAAATCAAAGGTCTTTTTATACTCTATCAAATAAACATGAAAAATCCAAGTTATCTTTATTGAGGTTGATGAACAAAAACAAAGAATACTACTTTGCATGAAGCAATAAGAATATCATTTCATATATTATTGCAAGGAATGAACATCATTGAGTGATGTTCATGCTCATTATACATACCTAGGACAACCTGTTGAAAGACAAGAACATAACCATTACTTACAGATTTAAAAAAAATACATAATTATTTATTATAAATTAGATTAAATTCGAAGCCTTTAAATAATTTTTTTCATTTTAATTTGTTCTTAATAACTTTATTTGGTTGGGGTTCAATTTTTCATAATTTTATTATCTTTGTTTATTTTTTAAAAAAATCTCCCTTCCCTCAACAGAAAAGAATTACAATAAATTAAAGCAAATTCTATTAAATCCTCAAATTTCCTTAAGCAGTCTTCCCCTTCTACTAGCTCAACTTAAGCATTCTTACCACCTCATATAGTCTTCCTCTTCTATTGGATCAACTTAAACATTTTATGACCTTAAGTAGTCTTCCCATTCTCTTAAATCCTTAAAAATAAATTTATTACCCATCTAAGTAGTCTCCCATTTCCTCTACGAAATCCTCAAACTCAAACTTACTCAAACCTAGGCAGTCTTTTACTTCTCTTAAGATGGATCATTGTTTATATAGAGCTCCATCTAGACTTTTTTTATAAGTCATTAATAATATTCTCTCAATCAATGGTAACTTTGTGTTAATGGTTAATTTACCTAATCAAATTGAACCAAATATACATTTTATTTTGGGAGTACTCTAGAGATGTTCATCATTGTTGTTAAAAGCCAATAAGGAGGGCAATATTCCTTCACATATTGTTGCAAGAAATGGAAATTAATGGGTGATACAAACACTCATTATACATACATGGGAGAATCCTACTAAAAGACCCGAACACAACCAACATTTGTAGAGAGATGAAAATGTTAGAAAAATATTGATGGTGATGAACAAGAAAAAGAATATCACTTTTCTTGAAGTAGTAAGAATATTCCTTCATATATTGTAGCAAGGAATGGGCATCATCAGGTGGTGCAAATACTCATTATACATGCATAGGACAATCCTATTAAAAGACCTGGATACAACTAACATTTGTAGAGAGTTGAAAAAATGTTACAAAAATATTGAGGGTTATAAACAAAAAAAAACCACTTTGCATGAAATAATAAGAATTTTCCTTTACATATTATTGCAAGGAATTGACATCATCATGTGATAGAAACACTTATTATCATCCATAAGACAATCTCATTGAAAAATCCAAAACATAACCAACATTTGGAGAGAGCTGAAAATGTTAGAAAAATGTTGAGGATGATGAACAAAAAAAAAAAGAATACCACTTTACATGAAGCATTAAGAATATTCTTTCAAATATTGCTCCAAGGAATGAGCATCATCAAGTGATGCAAATGCTCATTATACATATATAGGACAATCCTTTTGAAAGACCTGGACATAAGCAATATTTACATATTTAAAAAATATGTAATTAGTTAATACAAATTAGATTAGATTTGAAGTCTTTTAATATGTTTTCTCTTTTTAATTTATTCTTAATAACTTTATTTAGTCGGGGTTCAATTTTGTATAATTTTATGGTCTTTTTTTAAAAAAACAAATCCCCCCTTTGAAAATAAAGGGGTTACCTTAAATTAAAACAAATTATATTAAATCCTTACATTTCCCTAAGCAGCCTTCCTCTTCTATTGGCTTGACCTAAGTATTCTTACCACCTTAAGAAATCTTCCCTTTCACTTGAATCCTCAAAATTAAATTTCTTACCCTTCTACACTATCTACCATTTCCTATTTCTACCAAATCCTCAAACTCAAACTTACTCAAACCTAGGTAGTCTTTTGCTTCTCCTATGATGGATCATTGTTCATATAGAGCTGCATTTAGACTTCTTTTTTAAAAGGTCCATTGATAATATTCTCTCAATCAATGGTAACTTTATATTAATGGTTCATTTGCTTAATCAAAATGCACAAAATATACATTTTATCTAGGGAGTACTCCAGATATGTCCAACACTGTTGTTAGAAGCCAATAAAGAGGGAAATATTCCTTTATATATTGCTGCAAGGATTATGCATCACATATTGTACATGCATAGGACAATGAGTGTTGGACATTTAAAAATACTTAATTAGTTTTTATAGATTTGATTTGATTTGAAGTTAATTAATAGTTTTTAAATTTATTCTTAATAACTTTATTTGGTTTGGTTTATTTTTGTATAATCTTATTGCCTTTTGTTTTTTTTTTAAATAAAAAAACCAAATCCACCTTCCATCAAAAGAAAAGAATTTCCTTAAATTAAAATAAATTCTATTAAACCCTCAAATTTTCCTAAACAGTCCTCTTGTTCTATTAGCTTAACTTAATCATTCTTACCACCTTAAATAGTCTTCCCCTTATATTGGCTTGTCTTGAGCATTCTTACCACCTCAAGTAGTCTTCCCCTTCTACTGGCTTATACTAAGCATTATTACCACCTTAAATAGTCTTTCCCTTCTCTTGAATCTTCAAAATCAAATTTGTTACTATTCTAAGAAGTCTCTAATTTCCTATTTCTACTAAATCCTCAAATTCAAACTTACTCAAATTTAGGTAGCCTTTTCCTTCTTTTAGGATGGATCATCATTCATATAAAGATGCATCTATGTTATTTTCTCTAATAGGTCCATTGATAATATTCTCTCAATCAATGGTAACTGCATGTTAATAGTTCATATGCTTAATCAAAATGAACTACATATATCTTTTATTCAGGGAGTACTCTAGAGATGCCCATCGTTACTATTAAAAGCCAATAAGAAGGGAAATATTCCTTCATATATTACTGCAAGGGATAAACATCCTCGGGTGATGCAAATGCTCATTGTACATGCATGGGATAGTCCCGTTGAAAAACTTGGACAAAACCAACATTTGAAGAGAGCTAAAAATGTTAGAAAATGGTTAGGGTGATAACAAAAAAAAGAATACCATTTTGTATGAATTAGTAATAATATTTCTTCAAATATTGCTACAAGGAATGTGCATCATCGGCTGATGTAAATACTCATTATACATACTAAGGAAAATTCTGTTTAAAGAGTCAAAGACATCCAATATTTGTAGATTCAAAAAATACTTAATTAGTTATTATAGATTATATTAGATTTGAAATATTTTATTAGGTTTTTTCTTTTTAATTTATTCTTAAAAACTTCATTTTATTGGGGTTCAATTTTGTATAATTTTATTGTCTTTATGTTTTTTTTTAAAATCCCCCTCCCCTTTTAAAGAAAAGAATTACCCTAAATTAAAATAATTTATATTAAACTATTAAATTTCACTAAGTAGTCTTCCCCTTCTACTGGATTGACCTAAGCATTCATACAACCTGTAGCAGTCTTCCCCTCCTACTGGCTTAACCTAAGCATTCTTACCACTTTTAGTAGTCTTCCCCTACACTTGAATCCTAAAAGTCAAATTTCTTACCTATCTAAGTAGTCTCCCATTTCCTGTTTCTACTAAATCCGCAAACTCAAACTTACTCAAACCTAGGCAGTTTCTTGCTTTTCCTAGGATGGATCATCGTTCATATAGAGTTATGTTGATAATATTCTGTTAATCAATGGTAACTACATGTTAATGGTTCATTTTCTTAATCAAAATGAACCAAATATACATTCTATTCGGGGAGTATTCCAAAGATGCCCATCACTAATTCTAGAAGCCAATAAAGAGGGTAATATTCCTTCATATATTGCTGCAAGAAATATATCATCGGGTGATGCAAACACTCAGTATACATGCATAGGACAATCCCGTTGAAAGACCCAAATAAAACCAATATTTGCAAAGAGTTGAAACTATTAAAAAAACATGAAGTAGCAAGAATATTCCTTTACACATTACTATAAGGGATGGGCATCATCAGGTGATGCAAATGCTCATTGCACATGCATAGAACAATACTATTGAAAGATCTGGACACAACCAACATTTGCAAAGAGCTAAAAATGTTACAAGAATGTTGAGAGCTATGAATTAAAAAAGAATACCACTTTCCATGAAGTAGTTAGAATATTCCTTTATATATTATTACAAGGAATGAGCATCATTGGGTGATGCAAACACTCATTGTACATGCATGGTATAGTCCTATTTAAAGGCTAGGAACAACCAATATTTTGAGAGAGCTAAAAATATTAGAGAAATATTAACGGTGATGAACAAAAAAATAAGAATACCACTTGGCAAGAAGTAGTAAGGATATTCCTTCATATATTACTACAAGGAATAAACATTATTAGGTGATGCAAATGCTCATTGTATATGCATGAGACAGTCCTATTGAAAGATATGGATACAACCAACATGTGCAAAAAGCTAAAAATGTTAAAAAATGTTGAGGGTGATGAACAAAAAAAAGAATACCACTTTGCATGAAGTAGTAAGAATATTCCTTCACATATTACTGCAAGGAATGGGCATCATTAAATTATACAAACACTTATTATACATGCATGGGATAATATCGTTGAAAGATCCAAACACAACAAAGATTTGCAAAGAGCTGAAAGTGTTAGAAAAATGATGATGGTGATGAATAAAAAAAAGAATACAACTTTGCATGAAGCAAGAAGAATATTCCTTTACATATTATTGCAAGGAATGGGCATCATCTTATAAAGTAAATGCTCATTGTACATGCATGGGATAGTCCTGTTGAATGACCCAAACACAACCAATATTTGAAGAGAGCTGAAAATGTTAGAAAAATATTAAGCGTGATGAATAAAAAGAAAGAATACTACTTGGTTTGAAGTAGTAAGAATATTCCTTTACATATTCTTGCAAGTAATGGGCATCATTAATTGATGCAAATGCTCATTGTACATGCATAGGATAGTCTTGTTGAAAGACCCAGACACAACCAACATTTACAAAGAGCTAAAGATGTTAAACAAATGTTGAGAGTGATGAATAAGAAAAAAAGTACCACTTTACATGAATCAGTAAGAATATTCTTTTATATATTGGTTCACAGAATAAGCATTATCGAGTGATGCAAATGTTCATTGTGCATACATAGGATAGTCCCATTGAAAGACCAGACACAAGTCTTTTAATAGTTTTTTAATTTAGTCTTAATAACTTTATTTAGTTAAGATTCAATTTTATATAATTTTTTTATCCTTGGGTTTCTTTTAAAGAAAACAAATCCCCTCCACTCAAAAGAAAAGAATTACCTTAAATTAAAAAAAATTCTATTAAATCCTTAAATTTTGCTAAATAATCTTCCCCTTCTACTAAGCCATCCTAAACATTCTTACCATCTTAAGTAGTCTTCCCCTTCTACTTGCTTAACCTAAGCATTCTTATCACCTAAAGCAATCTTCCACTCCTCTTGAATCTTCAAAATCAAATTTCTTACCTATTTAAGTAGTCTCCTATTCCTTGTTTCTACAAAATCCTGAAACTCAAACTTAATCAAACCTAGGTAGTCTTTTATTTCTCCTTGGATGGATCATTGTTCATGTAAAGTAGCATCTAGACATATTTTTTAATCAGTCCATTAATAATATTCTCTCAATTAATGGTAACTTCATGGTAATGGTTCATTTGCGTAACCAAAATGAACTAAATATACATTTTATTCAAAGAGTACTCTAGAGATATCCATTACTACTGTTAGAAGCCAATAAGGAGGGTAATATTCTTTCACATATTATTACAAGGTAACTACCTCTTCATATGGTGATTCTTAGAAAATCATTGGAGGCTATTCAAGAAATCGTTGTAAATGATCCAGATTGCATAAAACTTATAAATGCAAGAGGTTGGAATTTTTCATTACATGGTGGCGAGTCAAGAAGTTAAGATACTCAAATTATTGTTTGAATACCCTTTTCTTAAACACTTATTGCATGTACAAAATAATCATGGATACTCACCTCTGCATTTTATTACTATCCAATACAAGTAGGAACCATATTTGATAGAATTTTGTAGTAAGCAATAATTAATGATTCTTATTGATAAGTCATCCTTTAAGGGCAGTTATTTTTTTGTTTAGCCTTTTATAAAGTTTACATTCATGATTTTAATTTTATTTTGTTTAATGTAAGAGATCTATAACTTAATGGATGACTTTGATTACACTAAAACATTTAGAAGTTTTAAGAAGAATGATAAAGAAAATGTTACTGTGGGTGGGGTTTTCACCACGACCAAGAGCGAGGCTTATGATAAATGTTATGGAGGGCTCTCTTAGAGAGAAAGTGTGGTCTTCTCAAGGGATTACTTCTAGGAATGATATGGACCCAATGAAGGTCATAAGATGGAACCGCCACTGGATAGTTCCAGATTTGGTTTAACCAACCTATGACATGAGTTATAAGTTAAACCCTTCTAAGATAGGTTGGCGAAGATCTATTTTCTTGGAGTTTCAAATTCAATTTTACCATTTTAGTCAAGCTAATTATCCTAGACAAGCAAACATCTATAAGCATGAATAAAGCATATAACATGATGTAGCATGGCAACAATCATAGTAGATAATAGCATGATAAATATGATATGGCAATCATAGTAAATGAGACATGGCATATGCATAGCATGTGAGATGAAAACATGATATAGGCATGACATATGAAAATGACATAGTATAAGCATGACATGTGAAAGATGATATGACATAAGCATGACATGCAAAATATGACATAACATAAGCATGACATGTGAGAGATCATATGACATAGGCATGACATGTGAAAGATGACATGGCGTAGGTATAACATATGAAAGATAATATGGCATAGACATGACATATGAAAGATAACATGATATAAGCATGACATGTGAAAGATGACATGGCATATACATGATATATGAAAGATGGCATGATATGGTAATAATAAGATAAGCATAGAAGCATAATAAGGCATAGCAGCATGAATAAAATTAAAATGGTTTGGAGAAAGGGATCAAGAGAGATAGGGGATACATGATGAAATAAGACTAAATCATACATGTAAAAGAGGAATCTAATAAAATAAAAGTCTATTCTATTACAAAGAATCTTCAATGATACAAAAATCTAAGGTATTAAGCAACATCTCCTATACTCGAGAAAATGACCTCGGGCAGCTCAAGCCAAGATGCACGAATAAAAAATACAAACAAGCAAATAATATTAGGTAATAAAATCAGATATGAGACCTGATTGACCAATCCAATGCCATGTAAAAGCATGAATCAAAGGTCAAAGTTCAATAAATATGATGATAACACTTATGAACATGTAACAATAAACATGAGTCGGATCATGAAAATCATTGAAAATAATCAATTTTAGGTAAAATTGATTAAGAATATAATTAGAAGATTCTAAGATCATATGTGGCATCACTTAGGAATGAATCAACATCGGATTTAGCTCAATCATGTCAAGTGACAAGTAAAACATAATTAAATGGCATTTAATTGATATATTCAATTAAATTAATTGATTTAATAGCAAAATCAACATAAATAGATCATGAAAATGAAATTGAAGGACACTAATATCATTAAAACATCAATTAGAGATGAAATGCACATCCAATTCAAGTTTGATTAAACCAATTGCAATATAAATTAAAATAAAATATAGATTTTAACTTGAAAATTAATTTTAAAGTCAAAATTAATCAAATGAAAGCAATGTTTGACGAATTCAAATCATTAAGGTTACTATGAAACCACTAATGCTACTAAAAACTTTGATTAGCATTGAAAAATAAGTGAAAATGAGTGAAAAATCATGAAACAATGTAAATCTAGCAACTATTTACATAATATGTAGCATGACATGCACTGCATGTACTAAAAGTTAGGGTTATATATGCCACATATAGAGTCATGTGCATCATACAGAGCACACAGAATGAAACAGAAATGAGTTTTTAAGCAAAAACATGAAAGAAATCATAAACCCAAGTGAATATGTGACTGTTACAAATCATTCTAGCTATGAGAAAACGAAGAATGCTACTGTTACATTCATGATTGAAACCAACCAATGAAAAATCAATGTGAAATTACAAACCCATTAGGAAAATCAAGAAAACAGAGAGAGAAAGAAGAATCCTAACACTCACTAAGTAGGATTAAGCCTTAATCTTGATTCCAAACTAGTTTAAAGAGTTAAAGTAAGGATTAATTAGTCTCTAATTCTAATTAGGAACTTAATTAAGTGTTTAATTAAGTAAGAAATTATTTTGGTAGAGTTTATCTTTAATTTGCAAATTTCAAACCTCTTTCCTACAAATACACGAGCCATATTTATAGGTGTGGATCGTGTGTTACCAGAAATGAGCTAGCAATGTGAGATTTTATGAATTTTTCAAGTGATATGTGTAACATATAGTGTAGAAAAGTGCTATATGCATAACACATCAAAGTTTGCACCCCATAATTAGAGCACCTAGGGATATGCACCTTATGCTGTTTAGTCCTCATTTATGCTAAAAAGGCATGATAACATATGGAGCATGTTAGATTTGCATAGGAAAAAGCCATGCACCATGTGCATCTTAATTGAATATAAGCATCATGTAGCACTATATGCTTCACATATTAGGAAATGCATGTTATGTATTCTACCTTCTACAAGTAAAATGCAACATGATCTGCATGTCTAGAGCACTCGTAAGAGGCTAAAATGCATGTATGTAAATCAGGATGAACATCGAAGACCTGTACCAAGCCAAATTAAAGAAAATCTAAAGTTGCAATATGTGGGTGAAAAGTGAGGGTCAACAGTTGCTAGCCAACAAATACATTATATGGAGAAAGTGAAAGATGTTGGATTAGTGACTACAACTTTTATTTATACAGTGTCATTTGTAACAACCTTCACTTTTCCTAATGGATTTTCAAGTAACCACTCTTCCATTCTACTTAAAAAGCTTGCATCCAAAGTCTTTAAGATAACCAATTGCATTACATTCTTTTTATCCACAATTAGCATACATGCATTATCTATTGAGTGTCATTGCATATAAATATAAATATTATCTCTTTATAAAATTAACATATATTTTTATTTTAATTGCTCTTGATGTAATGATAGTTGCATTCTTTTTTGGTTTATATGCAACTCTAACTCATTCTTAAGTCTTTTCCCTTACTTCATCTGCTTGAGAAGATATTGTATAGCAAAGACTGATGTTATTTTTGTATTATGTATAAAGTTATGCTTACAATGGTATTGACTTTGTTATAACATGTTGAGATGAATTTCTAGTGTCTTGAATTATTTTTTTAAAACTATGAATATAAATAGTAAAATTGAATTTGTTATTGTTTTTATGACATGTATATTTTGTAAGTAATATTTATAATAATCAGTGATTTATTTCTTACTATTATCAACAATCTTGGTGAATCAAGATATTTATTCGAACAGTGGAAAATGGAGTGTCTAATGCAAATAGGATTTGCATAGTAATGCTACAAAAATTAGTTCATCAATATAAGGATAATAATTTAAAATAAAATTTTCCTTTTATATCATGGTATATACACATAAGATAGTAACCAAGAAAGGTTAGAACCACTTAAAGACATTAGGTGTTACAATGTTAACTTCTTATATTTATTGAAGTTAGAAGTAGGGATAAGGCATAGAGTATGTGAATATACATATACTAAGAAGTGGTTTGATGAGTACTATGAGAAAGGAAAGCATGTACAAGGAATAAAGAACTTGCTATATATGTAAGTATGACCCTCTAGAATTTCGATTTCTCCTCTATCAAAGTCAATATAAGGACTCTTATCCATGTATATCTCAAGACTTTATTAGAAGAGAAAATGTATTTGCATCATAGGCAAGAAAACACTTGATCATATTAACATAGTTATTGATATTGCATTGGATTCTCCCATGTGGCTAAGATGTTGCTACACATCTCAGATTTATGTATTCACAAAGACCCCTTTGTAATAAAATAGCATTATTTTATTATGTTTTTCCCTGAGTTGTATTTTTAAGTTAATATGCTCATGTACCCTAATCTCTACTATCTCTTTCACTGGTTATTACTTAAGTTTTATTTGTGTAGATGGTTTTATTTTACTTTATATTTGTTATAATCTATGTCATGACATGCCATATCATATAACTATGCCATGTCATAAGCCACTATGTTATGCTATATGTCATATCATTTATGCTATGTTAAATGCCGCCTCACACATGTCATTATGTCATGTCATGCATATATGCCATGTCACTGTACTATATCATCACTTCACATGTTATGCATATGCCATGTTATGCTACATCATCCCATATGCCATGCTTATGTCTATGCCATACTATGTTATGCCATGCTCATTGCTATCAAATGTCATGTTGTGTGCTTACATTATGCACTTGCTTGCTTGCCTGCCTAGGATAATTAATCTAACTAAAATAGTAAAATCAAACTTAGAAACTCATAGAAAATAAATCTTCACCATCTAAACCTATCTCTGAAGGGTTTAACTTAGCACTCATGTTATGGATTGGGGTAACCAAATCCGGAACCATCCGATGGTGACTCTTATCTTATAACTCTTTGAGTTTGTATCATTCCTCAAGGTAGCCCTTTGAGAAGATCATACTTTTGCTCTAAGCAGGTTACCGATGTCATTTATCATAAGCCTCACTCTAGGTCACAACGAAAGCCCCACAATGGTGACTCCACTTGAGACCTACGATAAAAGAGTGGTGGCATTGAAATATAAGAGTTTCCATATCAATTTTCCCATTCTAGTTGGATTAATTATATTTCATATCATGTACATAGTTTGCACACACCACCTTTATTTTGATTCAATGTCACACCCCTCAAGGTGTAACATGCTCCCATAGAATAATTAAGAGTCTTTGAATATATGAAAACTATTAATTATTCTACAAGGGATGCATAAAAATATTTTTCTTTTAAAATTTTGAAATACACATATATTTAATAAACATCAATGCAATTAATTACTACCTTTGACTCATATACATAGTTGTATAATTACATAACTCAAGAGTACTTGACATTTTTAAAACTGTGGAATATAAATAGTCCTACTAATTTGGTGCCTTTGGATCTGTATGCTTCTTTATAAACTTTTAACTTGTATTTATCAAATGACAAACATTGAGTATTTCACTCAATGGTGCTATATAATAAATGCATAATAACAATATCATAAGCATACATCATGATTCAAATATCTTTTATCTATAAATATATCATGCATCTAATTCTATATAAGACATATTGATGCTTACTCAATTACTTGTTATACCATAATATAAAAATACAAAATACCTTAAACATGAGTATTCTTTACAAAAATCACCATAATATAGCAACCATGACTATTCATAATCATAACCATAATCAACATAATTATATATGATAAGATAATACTACATGTAATATAACATTAAATGAAATCATAGTAACACTTCTGTATCATATTCAGCATTTTTAGTCTACCTTTGTCAAATAGCATTAAGAACTTTAATCACCAGTTTCTATATAATTCCATATTACATTGATAAAGGTCTATTATCATGGATCAATGACAATTGATAATTATATCGTATAAAATCAATAATGATCATTCTCTATGCAAATCATACCACAATTTCATTATTGAAATGAATGATTCATTGTATGCACTCATATCTTGCCTTTGCTTTCACTTTGCCTTTACTTTTACAACATAACATAGAATGTTATGGAAATATGAACATAAATACCATAAATAGTTATTTGTGATTTCCTCTGTGTAAAACACTGTATATAAGCAATCATGTCTCTATAAACATCAATATATGTACACTTGTAGTGCATCTGTAATAACATTATCTTTCATTTCATTACAATTAAGGAGTAATGCATGACTGTTTGTATGTAATCATACTATGCATTCTCCCTCTGATTTTTTCTGTAATGTTTCCTTTCATTTCTATATGATTGTGCATAATCTTGTATTGCTTGTATATACTGGTACTCATCTCCTATAGGAAGGCATTATAATTGTATGGTTTAGTGAACCCATATCTCTTACCATATAGGAATAATATTATATGATTCAATCGAGGGAATCCATTATCACTATAACCCAATACGATTTCATAGCATATAGCTCTGTATCATTTCTCTCTTTTCCCATCTTATATCTTTTGTATGACATATCATGAATATTAATATGTATACAAATGATTCATAACGTGATACATATGTATTATGCTTAATGTCGTGATGAATATGGAAATTAATAATGTATAACATCAATCTTTCATCATAAATTATTATTTACAATCCACATCAATTGATATTTCATGAATAAAGAAAATAGATATCATTTAACATCTCTATACCTATGACAATTCACTTGCTGACCTCATTTAATATATTGGAATATACATAAGCTATATACTTTAGCATTCATTTTCAATATAACAACTACTATTTAAAAGACATGTATCATCATCGAATAATATCCTTTATGCCATAAATTTTCAATAATGCATAAAACATCATTATAAGAGAACATTCGTAATTCATTTCCTATATAGACTCATCATAAGGTATTCTAAGTATGGTAAATAAATAAATAAATAAATATAGTATACTTATGTACACCTTTCCACTATTGATCGAGTTATCGATCATGGAAATCTTAGATAGCATAAACTTGTTTAGATGATTAGTAGTCATTGTCACTGTTCCTTTGTTGAGTCTATGACATTTTCATTATTCATTTAATTAGTAAAACCATTTACATTTTGCACAAAGTCTCTCACCATAAGGAATTTATACATATCTATTTCATGTAGTTATACTTTAATTTCAAGTCATGATAGTCATATTGCACATTTTCAAGTCATAGCATTACATTCATCATAAGTAGTAATTCTATATGCTTTTTGGCCAATTAAACATCTTGAATAAATTATTATTCATCATGAATATTTAATCATCATTGAATCATATTTGAACAAGTCATAAGTAATTGCCCTTATTTATATCATTACATACCCATGCATTCAAGTATAGATGCATATACAAGTCATACACGTAATTTGACCATCCTTAATATCCTTGTCATTTTTGCATTCATTAAGTATATTTAAATACCAGTGAACTCCATTTGATAACATAATAAACCATTAACCTTATCCACGTTTTAACACCTCCACATACTCAAGTACATACACACATTTAATTCATATATAAGCATTCTAGCATATAGGTCATGTATCTTGATCAATTCAACATGTAAGGAACATTAATCAATCATAACTCAAACATATGACATTAAAGTCAATTTATATCTCTAAGTGTATATACATGTGTATAATAATGAATAATGAGGTTTATATATGAATAACTTTAAGTTTGGAAGCTTGGAACATGCATTCATTAAGTTACCAAACATACAAGGCATGTTACTATTCATTTAGCAAGGTACATTATTCATTTAGTATGTTACACTATTCATTTAGTCATTTTCTTTCATGAAATCTTCATATGTTACTTCCCATTTTCATGCCTCTTATGATTCTTATAGAGTAATATATAAACCATGATAAGTACTCACAAATAAATCATCATCTCATGCACATTTAGAAGTACAATTTCATATAGACAAGTTACCAAAATATAGGCATTTAGAGTATGTAAAAATTTGTTCATCAAACTTGATAATTTATGTTTACCATTTTGTACCTTTGCATCTTTCAAGGGGCTTTTGTGAGAGTCTAAATAGTGTTACATTTTTTACCATAAAAATGACTTTAGAATTTTATGAGTCTAATACCATTGGAAACTACATTTAAAGAGATTTCCAATGGTATATTACACGTTTAAAAAATTAAATAGTAAAACAGTCAAAATACTGTAAACCCCTAACTTTACTTTTAAGGTCTGGTTTTAGCAAGCACATGCATATATTATGCATACCTCTTCCTTTAAGCATCCAAACTTCATATTCACTATTCTAGCATCATATTTCATCATAATTTTACACAATTTAATGGATTATACACTTTGACCAAATTATAGGAATCAAAATAAAAAAGGTGAAAATTTGGGCAGCAAGTATTTTTTTTAACATAACTTCACCTTTTTCTACTTTTCATACATTTATTCATGATTTTTACCATATTTTATCACCACCAACATCTCATACACACTTTAAACAGTAAATATATCATCACTTACAAGCTACTTAAGTTAGGGTTTGCATGAAATACATAATCAACATCAAACCAAAATCGGATGGAATAAACATCACATATTCAGTTATAACAAATAATTCTCATCCATAAACAACTAAAAATCATTTCATTCAAATCAATTTCTTAACTTGGCCAAAATCTTCTGTTCGCTAAAACAACAAGAAAACAAAGCAAAACGGAAGCAATAAAGAACTCATAACATAAAAATATAGAAACCAAATTCTCCATAAAGAAATTTACCTTAAAATTGTAGTTTTTTCTACTTAAAGAATGAAAAAGGGGAAAAGAGGAGGAAAAGAGAAGTATTTAGAATTAGAGGAGGAATAAATATGCTACAACTACTTATATTTCCCTTTGAATTGATATTTATTTGATTTAATACAAAATTTAAAGAAGGAACCAATCATATGTTGATACTTGTCAACATATGATAAGCTTGCTTATCAAACTTACATTTTTGCATCATATTCACATAAACATCATACATGTCATGTGTTACATGAATGTACATGCATACCATACATAAATTGGTTTCCAAAAATTAACCTTTTCTTTTCATGAAATGATAATTATGTCCTTAATTACTACTTAACTTTTAATAAATTCCAACTTCATTTAAACTTTCATATACATATTTTACCATATACTTTCTTATATAATAATGTGTCTAACATGCTAAAAAATTCTATTATTAAGCTTCATGAAAAGCATTTAATATAAGCATGTTGAACTCACATCTATAATGCATCTTATGCACATTTTCATCCCTTTAACCATCTTCTCACTTTCTTTTTATTTCCTTTTCTATAAATTCCATGTCATATGAAATTGATTCACCTCTATATCATTTTATAATATTTTTCTTATCTCAATCATTTATGAATCACTCCTTTTGCATTCTCATAGCATAAACATGTCATATATGTTTTTCTTATGCTTACAACTTTTCTATATATATTCTCTTTCCATTATTCACCTTTTAACTAAATAAATAATATATGTATATTATTAATAATTCATATTAACACTTTAAGAATATTTAATTCACTAATAATCATCTCTAAGTCCAATTTCATTTTATTATCATCTAACAAGCACAGATCATATTCTTACCTCACCTTCATACACACATTCACAACTTTAAACATTTTCTATACTACATGTATTATTTTACCATGAAATACATGCTTACACATATATACTTTGACATTTAACATAATTAATCCATGCTTGCATATCACTATAAGATGATCATAGAATACATATGCAAGCATGAATTTAAGATGCATATAAGGGTGTGCTATTTAAATTGGTGATTGTAGGTGAGTGAGTACCTTGGACTCCATTTGACTCATCGAGAAAGCAAATTTGCCTTCACCATTTGCTGCCTTGTACTGTTGATTATTGATGATTCCTAAAATGGATAAACATTAGGTATAATCCTATATCGATGATTCCATTAAGTTGGATAGATTGTGGAAAATGTGGCAGGGGACCTTAGCTTGTTCTTACCTGACTAAGCCTATGTAGCTAACCATAGCAACATTTCAAAACTAGGATCATTTATTTACATGTTATATGGATCCATGCCTTATCATGTTAGTGGATTTACCAAAATCTAACACATTTTCCCACTTCATATTGCTCTATTAAGAGTTAGAATCCTTCAATGAATCTATGATGGTTGCATAACCTCATGCCTCATTCTATTAGCATCTTTTATCATAGTACTATGATCATGTCAAAGTACTGTTGGATTTTCACTGTAATCCTTAATATAGTCAAGCAACAATCACCACTTTTGCTTGCCTTACATGCTGAGAGTATCATGCCTTGAGTTCTTAGTGAACTCAGGGCTAGTATCCCATCTAGGAGATATTTGGATTAGTAAATCTTTATGGAGATATAAGGGTGGTAGGGAGTGTTGATGCATGTTATGTGTTCACTAACCTTTTCATGTTTTTTTATCCAACATGCATACATGAATGCTCATGCAATTCTTTTTCTAATAAATTTCCTTTTGTTGCCATAACATTAGATGTTTCTTAGTATAGGTCATACATGCATCCTATGTATTGCATCACATGCACTACATGCAAACACATATGTATACTAATCAATTTCATTTACAACTATAATGTTGGATGTTTCATAGCATAGGTCATACATACATCTTACATGTTGCATCACGTGCACCACATGCAAACACATACACATACACATGAATCCACCTTAATCTTCTCTGTTATGTATAGAAACATATTAGAACCATAACTTGCCAAGGAACTTGCTACTCTATCTGAGGTTGCTACCACCATACTTGACGATGCATCACTTGTTGTAGTCCAGTAGCTCATCAACCAATTAATGACCAAGCTTTTGTTTATTGACTTTAAAGCTCTCTTATAATAACAGATCCAAGAAGCTCTCAGTCTCAGAGAGTTTATCACTCCACCAACCCTTATAAAAGAGAAAGGGAAGATGATCAACTTGTATGATGATGAGATGGATGATAATGTCTTACTCCATATGCATGATGACTGTAAATTGAAGACTTCTGCACTAGAACAAAAGATCAAATAGTTACAATCCATCATAAAGAATAAGGGGATAGGCTCAAACCTTGACTTTGATGAGTTCTCTATATAGGCTATCAAAGGACTACCTGCCAAGTTCAAACTATTGGATTTTCCTAAGTACAACAGAATTGAGGATTTGAAGAACTACCTCAAGATATACATCGTGATGATGAGCACTATTGACTTGCCAGATGATCAGATAGTCCAACTCTTTTTCATCTCATTGGAGGAACCAGTGCTAGCTTGGTACCATAGTCTCAACAAGGCAACCATGGTCAAGTGAAAGCCTCTTTGCACAGTATTTTGCAAATAGTATGGGTTTAAATCTGATTTAGATATCACACTAATGGACTTAGAGATAGTGAAATATATGGTTAATGAGTCTTTTATAAACTATTTTAACCACTGGATGGATAAAGCTGCACTGGTTAGATATAAGTGGTCTGAATTTGACATGATCAACAAACTTGTCATAGGGTTATTGCCATTATACCAGGATAAGTTAAGGTATCAAATGTTTCACATGTTTGAAGACATTTATTCAGTTGGTCAAATTATTGAGTGGGTCAACGGGCTGAAGAAGAGGGATCCTGCCTTCATCAAAGCTAAAACCACCACCTATTCTCAAATACAACATAAATCTCACTACACCAATACTGTATAAATACCAAACCCTATACTCCAAAACACTACCCAAATCTGGAGGTACTCAAATCTTGGAATGTCACTTTTCAAGGTTTTTGGGTGTCTCCAAAAAGTAAAACTCATCAAACCTCTCAAGCTAAACTTCCAAACACCACCCCAGCCTCAATAAATACCCAAACCTAATATCACTACCATGAACATCATGACCACAATACCAATAACTACTGCTCTCTCAGGTGGGTCATCCAAGACCTTATCAATTTTGATGAACTTAAGACAAACCTATTACCAAACTACCATAAGACCAACATAACCTATATGATCCAATCATAGCTTCTAGAATCCCTGATCCTCAACTCTTTCTTTCCTCTGGCCAATGAGGAGATTGATCAATAGTATGATCCAACTCCTGAGTTGCCTAATTTAGATGACACTATTGATCAACAATTCACTATCTTTGATGATGTTTGTGACTTGGTAGCGTTGATAACACTAGGAATGGTTGCTACTACCTCTACTATCATCCTTAATGGTGACTTCTAGATCCTTGGTGATATTGCTAACCTCACCACATGCCACCTTGAGCTGGAACCTACCACGGTCACTGCACTGGAGGCTAAGCTGCAGAACTTGGACATGTGAGATCTGCTGCTTCTGAAGGTCTATCAAGATATTGCTGCTCTAGTAGATAATACTTTTGATGAGCTTTTGTATGAGGATAATGACATCCTAATTTTTGTATTATTCAATAATGATGTAATCCTTTCTAAATATAATATGATAAAGAATAACTTTGCTTATGTTTACGATGTGTATTCTGATGGCATAGTGCATGAACAGAAGCATCTTTGACATTAATGCATCATGCATAGAAACTATTAACATTAGCATAATTGATAAGCTTTATCTTCTCTAGATTGCATCAAACTTGACCTTTAAAGAGTGAACAGAAATAGTCAGTATTAAAACAACATTTGAAAGCTCTTGCTCTAGGCTATGAAGATATGTTGGGCATCGACAGAACTATTGTAGAATACATAATTCTGATCAAGCCTAGGTTTAAGCCAATTAAATAAAAGTTGCATTGCCTTTGACCAAGATGGGCTTAGAAGGTTAAGGTGGATGTCTAGAGGTAGTTGGATGCTAAATTCTTTAAGGTGGTCAACTATTCTGAATGGTTAGCTAATGTGGTTCTAATTTCTAAGAAAGATGACAAGGTTAGGGTCTGCACAGACTATAAGGATCTAAATAAGGCATGCCCAAAGGATGACTTTTCTTTGCCTCACATTGACATGTTAGTCTATAATGCAACTGCTAATGCTATGTATTTATTCATCAATAGGTTCTCTAGGTATAATCATATCCTAATGGCTATTGTTGACAAGGTGAAGATAACTTTCATCAGAGAATGGGGAACCTATTGTTACAAGGTCATGCTTTTTGGCTTGATGAATGCAAGTGTTATCTATCAAAGAGCCATAGCAATCTTGTTGCATGATCCAATCCACAAGGAGGCCAAGGTCTATATTAATGATATGGTGGTCAAATCTCCCACCAGGGGAGAACATACAACTGCTCTTGACAGATTTCTTATATGGGTTAAGAAGTATGAGCTTAAGCTAAATCTGAAGAAGTGCATATTCGAGGTGACATTTGATAAGCTATTGGGTCATGTCATCAGCCAAAGGGGCATTGAGATAGATATCAAGAAGGCAAAGTCAATCTGTAAGATGCCTATTCCAATAACTAAGATCGAAGTGAAGGGATTTCTAGGACAGCTCTATTACATCAACATGTTCATAGCTAAGCTCACTACCATATATGAACTTATCTTTAAGCTTTTGAGGAAGAACCAACCCTTGGTTTAGGATGAGAACTACTAGTTTACATTTGAGAGGGTGACACATTACCTATCTAACCCATCGATTCTATAGCCACCTCAACCGGGGAAACCATTGTTACTCTATCAAGCCTTGGAGGAGGAGTTAGTGGGTGGTATGATTGTACAAGAGAATGAAGCTAAAGTTGAGCATATTATCTACTATTTGAGTAAGAAGTTTTTATCAACATAATGCAAATACAAGACTATCGAGAAGCTTTGCATGACTATGGTCTAGGTCACTAAGAAGCTAAGACACTTGTCGCACCCTCATTTTGGACCGGCTTGATCTGGATCGATTTAGGAATGCGTCTGGGTCAGTTTGGGTTAGCTTCAGGCCAATCCAAGTTGATTTAGGGCTTTCTAGGCCGTTCTGGGCCAACCTTGGCCGTTCCAGGGTGCCTTTCGGACATGTGCATATGCTTTTGGTGCGTGTGCATATGTTTTTTGGCCTTAGCTTATGTTTTAGGGCCTAAGGTATCTTTCATAGTCGATCGACTATGTTTTAGGGTTTGAACATAGTCAATCAAGTATGAATATAAACATCATACTTGATCACATATGTTCTTTAGGGCAGACACATTAAACCCTAGTTTTGCCATTTGGCAAGGGGTGGCAACTTCAATTACGAAAACCCTAATCCCGATTAGCATCTGGCGGCCGTCAAACGCAAATTGACACTCCAAAACCTTAATTCCTTTAATCCTAAACACTTAGGACTAATTAATTGGCACTAAATCAATAGACTTAGG
>CANYBF010118818.1:0-73630 GCA_948192965.1 Dalechampia spathulata
TAACTAATTACCATCTACAAGCTAGGACTTGGCCAAATCAAAGTGCCACGTCCATTGTTCTATCCCATGTATCAATACTGTTATATTTTGGATTTCATCTTTTTCTAGTAGTAGATTGTTTGTTATGTTTTCCATTACTGATGAGTTCATTCCTTCTGCAATGAAGAACAACAGATTTGAACCAGCAGATGCCTCATTCCTCCTAGAAGTTCGAACTGAAAAATCAAACTGAAATATTTGGTTTAAAAGTTTTGAATTCTAAAAATATTTGATTTGCTTTGATTTGATTCAATTTAAGAAAAATTAAAATTTTTGATTTAAAAATTAAAATAATTAAAAAAAAGTACAAAATTTAATTTAATTTAATTTAATAAGTAAATTGATCCCTTTGATCATTAATCGTGGGATGATAATAAAATATTTTACCTAACAATAATAAAAAATCATCAGTGGCAAAAAAAATATGATTATAAATCCAAGGATGGAAAATATATATTTTAGAAACTTCAAGGATTTGTTTATAATTTATCCATTTCTTTTTACTGAAATTCGGAAAATAAGGAAGTGGAAAGCACGCACCAATCATGGAGAGTGGGGCATTGTCATCCCCATATCACATTTTATAAACAGAATGGATTATGGGAACAGATAAGAAGCCATCCATCGTCGACTCTGTTGGTTTAGGTTCTGTTCTGCAATGGCATTTTCTCCAACTTCCACTGCTTATTTCACTTCACGCTCTCTCCTCCATTCCTCATACTTCACCTTTCCTTGTTTTAGCTCAGTTCATTTTCCTCCTAAACGACGATCCTCCAGCCGTCGTTTAAGTTACCTTGTTTCTTCTTCGGTTCCAACTCTGCAGTCCACAAACGGCGCCGTTCTTTCTCCCGCTGAGAATTATGGTAGGCAGTACTTTCCTTTAGCTGCTGTTGTCGGCCAGGTCACTACTCTCTCCCTTCCTCCTCTAGCTGGAACTTTGTTCTTGTTATTATAGTATGATGTTAATGTCGTAATTCTTTTCTCATGATTTTGACTTATTAATTTGATTGGCAGGATGCTATAAAAACAGCTCTGTTGCTTGGAGCTATTGATCGTGAAATTGGAGGAATTGCGATTTCTGGTAGGCGAGGAACAGCCAAGACAGTAATGGCACGTGGATTGCATGCCATTTTACCACCTATTGACGTTGTTGTTGGCTCTATTGCTAATGCTGATCCATCCCGCCCCGAAGTGTAAATTCCTGTACTCTTCACTGCTCATTTCCTATAATCAATCATTTAATTCTCTGCCACTGTTCGTTGCTTGCTTGTAAATGTTTCGATGATGCCTTCATGTGATGAATCAGTTTGCATGAAATATATATATAGACATTTCCAATTTTTCATGCATACCTTCTCTGATTTGTTACTTGTGCTTATTTAATTAACCATTAGGTGGGAAGATGGTTTAGCTGAGCAAGTAATTTATGATTCTGATGGTAGTGTTAAGACTCAAGTTGTTAGATCTCCTTTTGTTCAGGTAATTAGTATTTTCCTTTACTTACTAAAGGAATGTAAGGGGAGATTAGCATTAAGATTGTTTTCATTATTTCAGCAACTGTGCTTTGTCAATTTGTGTTATAGATTCCATTGGGAGTGACAGAGGATAGGCTCCTTGGATCCGTTGATGTCGAGGAGTCTGTGAAAATGGGAACTACTGTATTTCAGCCTGGTCTTTTAGCTGAAGCTCATAGAGGTGTTCTTTATGTTGATGAAATTAATCTTTTGGATGAGGGTATTAGTAATTTGCTCCTTAGTGTGTTGACGGAAGGGGTTAATATTGTGGAAAGAGAGGGAATCAGCTTTAGGCACCCATGCAAGCCACTTCTGATTGCGACTTACAACCCAGAAGAGGGTGCTGTTCGTGAACATTTGCTAGATCGTATTGCTATTAATTTGAGGTACTTGCCATCATTTAAGGAATCCAGTCAGTACTACACTTACTTATCTCTAAATTGTTTTCCCATTTCAACAATGACGCACTCATTCTGCAGTGCAGATCTTCCAATGAATTTTGAAGATCGGGTGGCAGCTGTTGGTATTGCAACACAATTTCAGGAACAAAGTAACGAAGTTTTTAAAATGGTTGCTGAAGAGACAGAAGTTGCGAAGACCCAGGTACTGTGCATAAGTTATGTTAAACTTTTAAAATATCTAGTGTTGTTATTCCTTGAGATGGGATGCTTGTAAGCATAAAAGATTTAGAATTTATCCTATTAGGCAATAGCTTATTGGTTGGGTCTGTATTGCTTCATCAAGATGCAGAGTTGCTTATTCTCTTGATTTATTTGATGATTTTGGGATTTTATCTAGTTGTCATTGTTATTTGAATTGTTAAAAGGCTCAACTAGTGAGCATATTGCTATCCAACTATAATGGGGTATAGTGGGAGGTGCGCTAGCGCACAGCCTTCTATTGCGTTCTGCAAAGAGGCTGTTGTCGCCTCACTTGGGATCAACAGGTCACGGAAAGAACAACATTAAGTTGCACCAAATCTCAAATTGCATTGTTGAGAAATGATGTTTCTTATTATGTAAATCTACAAATACTTATGTACTGCAGATTATTTTGGCTAGAGAGTATTTGAAGGATGTTACTATTGGCAGGGAGCAACTGAAGTATCTTGTTTTGGAAGCTCTTCGAGGTGGTTGCCAGGTGCTGTAATTTAAGCTCTTACTTTATTTTTACATTTGTTTTAATCATGTCCCACTTGTAACCCCCACTAAAAACCCCACCATTCTTCAACAAGTCATAGCTAACTCCGCCAAAACTCTCTACTCCAATTAAACTCAAAAAAAAAAAAAAGCACTATCAGGGCCGTTTCTTGATGAGTAGGTAGCTGTCTTTCATTCACTTGGCCAAATAAATACTTCGGCACCATGTGCTGAAACATTTGGGTACCTATAAGGCTGCTCAGCTAATGCTTTCTATTACTTTTTAAATTTCATTTATACCTATTGACTGTTGCTGTGAATGACAGGGACACAGACCTGAGCTGTATGCTGCTCGTGTGGCAAAATGCTTGGCTGCTCTTGAAGGACGTGAAAAAGTTAATGTGGATGACCTGAAAAAAGCTGTTGAGTATTTCTTGGAAACAAAGACTCTAAATCTAGATAGTACAACTAAATAGATTTATACAAACTTTTGATAAAAATGACAATGAAGGAAAACAACACCGATCCTAAGAAATTTAAATATTTCAACATTGGATATGTTCTTGAAGTTTCCTTATTTATGTAAAAGTTGATTTATTATTATTATTATTATTATAACCTCATAACATGTTTTAGGATAGTATATGCAGACTTCCTACTCTGATATTCCATCCTTTGCAGGTGGAACTGGTCATTCTTCCTCGTTCAATCATCAATGAGAGTCCACCGGAACAGCAAAATCAACAGCCTCCGCCTCCACCACCTCCACAAAATCAAGATCCTGGGGATGAGCAGAATGAGGAGGAAGACCAGGAGGTGTTTTAGCACTGATAACTTTTTTAGTTTATAGAACACTTTTTTTGCAGATATATGACATGTAATTATTCAGAAAGTGATTTATGTTGATAATTAGTCAAATTCCTTTGGCATCTGAACTATCACTTGTCCTTTATTGTTTAAAAATTGAGTGAGCTAAAATGAAAATCCACATTGTTGTGAGTAGGACAATGATGAAGAGAATGAACAACAGCAGGAACAGATACCTGAAGAATTTATATTTGATGCAGAAGGGGGCTTAGTGGATGAAAAACTTCTCTTCTTTGCACAACAAGCACAGAGACGGAGAGGCAAGGCTGGGAGAGCTAAGAATGTCATATTTTCAGAGGACAGAGGCAGATATATTAAACCAATGCTCCCAAAGGTTTGGCCTTTAATCACTTCCATGTTTATCTGTGCTTGTTAAGTGTGTTTTTGGTACCTTGCCAATCCTCTGCTTTCCTATCAGTATTTTTTCTTTCAACCATAATTTGCTGAGCTTATTCCTTTTTCAGGGTCCTGTGAAGAGATTAGCAGTTGATGCAACCCTTAGGGCTGCAGCGCCATATCAAAAACTACGCAGAGAAAAGAATGTTCAAAAGAACAGGAAAATTTTTGTTGAGAAAACGGATATGAGAGCGAAAAGAATGGCAAGAAAAGCTGGTGCACTGGTAATGCTGTATTCCGTTATGTTTTGTTCTCGTATATGATTTTATTTGAACAAAAAAAGTAAATCAGATTTCAATGAAAGAGTTCCCTGCATGCTTCAGGGTTATGATGAGCATGATGCCGTACATGCCTTCACAAGTTCATGAGTCCATTTGAGAATTTATGTTTGCATCAATAGTTTAGTTGAACTTCTTCTACATTTATTTGAATTGAATGTCTTTGTACCTTGTACATGATGGAATATGAGCAAATTAAGCCATTTATTGTAAGCATACTCTCCTCAAGTCCATATTGATGCTAGTATTGGATTGTTATTTTCATTATTTCATCTTTAGAGGGTTATGTAGGAAGTGCATCCAGCGCAAAAACTGACCACTTAGTAATTTAGAGATTATATTTATTTTTCTAACCTTTGAGTCACTAAATGATGAGCAATCCCTGTTGGTCTTTGCTTAAATGATAATAAGGTATAGATAATGATAAATCATTATTTTCCATGAACAAACAATGAAATATTCAGAAATTTTTTTTCTGCATTTCTAGTAGCATGTATTTAAGTATTTAGAGGTTTTGACCTAGCTATGGGCTTCTCTACAACATGTTTGTTTCAGAGAAGGGGGGTCGTTTAGATCCTGTGACAAATTGTTGATGCATGTGAATGAACTACACATTTATGGCAGGTGATATTTGTAGTTGATGCAAGTGGAAGTATGGCATTGAACAGAATGCAAAATGCAAAAGGTGCTGCGCTTAAGTTGCTAGCTGAGAGTTATACAAGCAGAGATCAGGTAATTTCAATACATGGTGTTTCACATGTGTAAATAGTTGGAAAAGATAATGCTTTTCTCTTGGTTGCTATTTGAATAAATGTTCTTTTAAAAGTTAGCTTCTATTGTCATAAAGAATTTTAATTTATTAGTACATTCATGCATTAAAGAATTGCACGGGGCCAATTTCCACAGGTGACTTGTAAGAAAAAGCTACTCTGGATTCGTGTGCAGAATCGAAGATAATTCTTTTCTGAATTCTTAATATGCATGGCATTTTTTTCTGGAAAGGAAAAGAAATTGACAATTAGTAACTTCGAACAAATCATTACTCAAGCTTTATTAATCATCTTTGTAATTGTCTGAGCATTATTCTAACAATTCTTAATTTAAATTTCGGCTGCAAATTATGATTGATGTTTTCTTCTGTTTTGGTAACCGTAATTTCATGGGCTTATGTGTTCTTTTAGTAATGGGAAAAAAATTTGTAAATTTGGACCATTCATAATTTCATTGTTATGCTACTTTAGGTTGCAATCATTCCCTTCCGGGGAGATGCTGCCGAAGTCTTGTTACCCCCTTCCAGATCGATCGCAATGGCAAGAAAACGTCTTGAAAGACTTCCATGTGGTGGTGGTTCACCCTTGGCTCACGGTCTAACAACTGTAAGTAGATCTATAATCAGCTTACTTAGAGTTTTCTTGCCACGGTCTAACAACTGCTAGTTTCTCCTTAACATCAAGCTCACTCTTTGACAAATTGCACAATTAGAGTTCATCTATAAGAGCTCCCCACATGATCTTGTGATTCATATTGTGATAGACTTTGCTTGGACTTCTGTAACAATGATTAAATTACATAACAATCCAGCGATTGACTGCCTTCTCATTTCTAACTAATTTATATTTGTTTAGGCGGTTCGAGTTGGGTTAAATGCAGAAAAGAGTGGTGATGTTGGGCGTATAATGATAGTTGCAATTACTGATGGAAGAGCCAATATATCGCTGAAAAGATCTACTGATCCTGAAGTTGCCGCTTCCGATGCCCCAAGACCTTCAGCTCAAGAACTGAAGGTAAATCTTAGAGCACTGCAATTATAAAACCATAAGTTTGGACTTGATTGTAAGCTTGCCAGAGTAATGGTCCAAAAGTAATGCTAACTAACCTATACAAACACAATAATAATATTTGTATAGAACAATCTTTTTTGTCACCATAAGTTATTTTATAATTCACATGAGAATCTGGGATTCGAAACTTTTGTTCAAACCCAACTTCATCCGCGATACTGATTTATGTGTTTGCTGTGATAAAGGATGAGATTCTTGAAGTTGCAGCGAAAGTATACAAGGCAGGGATGTCTCTCCTCGTCATTGATACCGAAAACAAGTTTGTTTCAACCGGATTTGCTAAAGAGATCGCAAGAGTTGCTCAAGGTTTGTCCTCCTGGAAACAAATGATAATTCCTTATTCCATCACTCATCCACGAGAAAGGGTAAAAAATTGTCTCACGAATTTGACATGCAGGAAAATATTACTACTTGCCCAATGCCTCGGATGCTGTTATTTCTGCTACAACGAAGGAAGCTTTATACGCCTTAAAGAGTTCTTAGTTAACGTACGTACTCCTGCATTTACTTTTGCATTTACATTTACGTTTCATGGAATGTAGTGGAAGCTATCTTCACAAAATTTTTATGCAACAATGCCTGGCTTTAATTATAAATATTGAAGGTGTTATCTGATTGGGAAAGAAAATTCCTAGTTGGCTGATTCACCGTTAGACCAAAGCAGGCAACTTGGCATACCCGGGTTGGGCTATTTATTGCATGGGTATGTCCGGTTGGCAATTTCTACGTAATTTTATTATTGTGATTGTTGAATTAAAAGCCTAATGCTCGAGTTAAAATCTAAAATTAATAACCATGCTATTCGAAATTGAGATGTGAAAACCAAGCCCTACGTGTAACTTTAGGTTCTTCATCAACCAAATCCATTCCTTTGGGATTAGAGTTCCGAGGAAATGCTTCCATGCCTCTTTTTTTTTTTAATTTCTTAGTTAAAAAATGTTTTTTGAAAGTGTTTTTCTGAAAAAAAATAAATAAAATTTTCAAAATCAATTAGCAAAAAATTGAAAAAAAAAACTCGAGCAATTACCCATAATTCTTCTAGGAAACAGTAATATAGAAGGGAAAAATAAAACGAATTCGGAAAACATTCAGACGACGATGTCGGCAAAACCTTGCTTGAAAACCTTGACAACACAACTTCGAAGTTTCATAATGAAGAGATTCCTATAAAAGTACAATATAGTATAAGATGCTAATAGAAAGAAAAGGAAACAGGAGAATTAGAAGCTCATCCTAAACACCAAGATTTCCGTTGCTTTTCCTTGTGCTTTCGTACTTTTTAAAAAATTAACAAAAGTGAGAAATTAGAGGTTACATAAACACGGGTACAATATAGTTTAGCTTGATGTGATCTCAGTGGCCGGCCGGTCGACGTAAACCAGAGTACACTGCTTTCAAGAAAAGAGGATGTGCGTTTTCGTTAAATACTTCTGCGTCTAGCTTTCCAATATGAGGCCATATCTGCCAGAGCAAAAAACATCCATAAGAAACAAGCAGATTGTACTTGATGGAAAACTTGCAAAAGTTACGAACAAAATGATCGAATATAAATGATTTGATAATGCAAATCATCAACTCAAAAACCATACTCCAAATACATGTGGGAACAATTGGCAAATACTTCCATCTCATTAAGCGACTTATCAAGTCTATAACATAGTGTAATCCTGGGAATTGGAAAGATCAGACAGCAATATGCATCACAAAGACAGATGATCAAAGTGCCACTGGTTTACTGTATTGCAGTTGAATCCAATTCTGCTTGAAAAATTATTCTCTTCAATCTAGAAACAGGTTACTTGCATTATGGAAATCATGATATTTACCTCAGAGGCATACTGCCTTGAAAAGGCCTTCACATAACCTAGAGTCGACAAACACCACTGCTCCTTCTCCCCTACCTTATATATGTTGCCGGATTTCTCGCCATTGGATTCACTGCCATGATTCAGAAGAAACAAGGTTAATATAAATTCAACTTGGATAACATAGAACAAAAATTTGAACAGCAGAAACAGAAAAAGGCTCTCCAGCGGACAACATGAAAACCAAAGGATAAGAGGTGAGAGAAACATGCTAACCTGTTTTGGGGTCTTCCATTCTCATTATCCACTTCCATTTCTGCTGTTTCATCCAAGTGGCCAGCCTTTTCATCACATTGAATTGATCTTAGTTCACGTAATGTTTGAATTTTAGATGCATCAGGTAGCCATTCCATCAACACATTTGAGAAGTTTTTGTACAACGAGATGAACAATGCCTGCACATGTCAATCATTGTCAAGGCAAGCAAAAAAAACGCTAAGACCTAATAAGATCAAATAGGGGTATTTAATTTAGTTTTCTTTTATAATTTATGCACTTCAAGATGCATGGATATCGTACATTGAGGTATGGAGAGTATGAAGACATTGAGAACAGATAATGTGTAAGAATCCGGAAGCAATTACCTAGCATCTTGGACTATAATTGGAAAACACCTAAAATACTAGGCTAGATTACACAAATAAAAAACCAATAAGGTTGATAGACAAGATGTAGGCCAATAACTATTCAAAACCAAATATTGAAATCGTAGTTAGTTTGACCCAAAGAACCAGCACGGCAAGGAGACCCTAGCAGATTGAGGCACTTGGAAAATGAAAACTTCATCCACACAGATCACGTAGTCATATCATCACTATATCTTTGTCACCTATATGTTAATCACAAAATACTACAGTTTTCAATATAACCATCAACCGAGTCACGTAAAACCAGAAGTTGTCAAAATAATCCCAAACTAGATACCATGGAGATGAGAACACATCCTTCATTATCTACATAACATCACGTTTATTATACCAAAGCATCCAATTAGTACTTTAAGCAAGAAAGAAATAGCAATTTTACAACTATCTTATAAAATTACCTCATTTTCATCAATGGCTCGAGCAAGAAGAGCCTCCTTAGCCTCCAAAGAGTCGCGCACAGATACCACTTCTTCTTGTGTTTTTTCGGCATTTGATTTTAAGCGCTTCATTCTTGCAGGGTTTTCACCAAGAACAGGTTCACCGTCAACTAGAGAAAGCTTTGATTCTGCAGCATCTAACTCAGCTTTTGCCTTGGCTGCAGTTGCTTCTGCTGATAAGACATTACTCTTAAGAGAAGTAATCTCTTTCCTTAAATCACATATCCGATTGTAAGCTTTGCTAATAGTATTTCTAACAACCTGCAAAAGAGAACAAAAGGAAGTTGGAAAACTGAACAGAAGAAAAAATCATATAAGTTCACAGATCATTGTCATATATTCTGCAACATTTTTGCTAATAAAAGGTAAAACTCTAGCAGGTAAAGAAGGTAACCGGCGCCGCCAGTGAATTTCTTCAACTTGTCCATCGTACAGCCCTCAAAAGAATTCATGACCATAGCATTAAGGAAATATTCGCAAAAAGCATGAACATGTGGAATGCCATCTAGAAGCAGAGATGGTCTCAATAGAAGGCATCCAATGAATAAGGAAATGGTGAACGTTAAAACTGAGCAAACTTCCTTACAATCTAATCTCATTTTCTTTGTATCGACCAGCTACCTAGTGGCATAAAAAGGCTTGCAATCCAAAATGACGCTAAAAGATTCAGATCAAACACCTTGTCGGACCTGACAGAAAAATCATTTAGGTCGCCCATTAGGGGCAACCAGAAATGCATAAGGCGTCTTTTCAGATAACATAGTACAAATGAATTGCAAATTCAGTTTAGAGCAAAGACTGAAAGCAGCAGCTCTATTCTAAGAATCCAATGGATGGCTACCTTTTATTCTTCTAATTGATGTTCTATCATTGAACATCTATCAACTACTACGAATTTAGATTATCATATACATCACAAAGTAAATAGAACTTCTGTGAAATACCTCCCATGGACGATCAGAAGTATGAAATTGCTCGATGTTTGTTGGAGAGAAAACCCATCTTACAATGGCTAAACTGGATAAAAGCCGATAACCCATCATTCTGTCAATTGCAATTGCTGTCATCTGGGCATTGTTCTTCCAATAGGAACTTACTTCAGCTATCAGCAGGAACTGTTTATCATGATCATTACATATTCTTGCAATCACTTGGCCGTATCTCTCCAAAACAGTAATCAAATGGGTGAAACTTTTAGACCCAACATCAAGGAAAGTCTGTATGACCACAGTAAGGGTAACTTCCCAACCATGCTGCGGATACACACTTTCTTCTACCCATGAGATTATTTCTTTGGCAGTTTGCCTTCCCTTTATTTTGTTGCTGAGCTCTGCAGAAAGTGCATGCTGTTCGGTTCTTTCTTGTTCATCTTCTGTACTATATTTAAAGTTTGGAACACCCTTTGGTGGAAGCAACTCCTCTAAAGCAGGTGCATTCTCAATGCTCTGCATTGACAGATAAAGTGAGGGAAATGAGTCAACAAAGAACACATAGCAGCATCTGAGCCACAACTTTTAAGTGCAAAATTTTTAATTTTCATTCCTCATATCCATTCCAAGGTATTTTCCATAAGTCCTGAGTATCTGATTTAAAAGCGTCATCAATGCAGACATGAACATCCAAGAAGGCTAAAAATGTATCATATTAAGAGAATACAAATAAAAGAATACATTAAGAGAATACAAGTAAAAGTACAGCTGCTCTTAAACCAAAAGGTAAACTAAAAGTTAGTGTAGCCTTCAGTGGAGAAAAAGGATTAGTGTAGCCTTCAATGGAGAAAAAGGACAAGAGAGCATGGATTTCAGGAAATGAAATGCAACCAAGCAGTTGGAAAGGTGGTAACGCAAGCTCCTATGAAATCACAAAACTATATAGATGTGCGGAAAGCATGGATGAGACAGCAGTGAAGGAGCTGGCATAAAAAACCCATGAATTTGAGCAGATTCTAAATCTCAAGAAGACCTTGGAATTTCTTTCAAGGATAGTAACAGAAAAGGCATTGCTTGTTACCTGCTTAACTTTGTCCCAGTATGATAAACGAATCTCTCTCTCCAAAACCTCTTGAACGAAAACACGTTGTGGAGCCCATTTTGGAAGGTCCAAGACATTATCCCATTCTTCCCACGGCCAAATGAATTGAAAATTTGACCTACAATGATAGGGAGCCATTATGAAATATTAAGAAAAAAACAATTAAAAAATTCTTAAAGCATTATAATGCGTCATATTCTCATATAAGCTATTATGCTGAAAATACTGGAATGCATAAATTATAACTTAAAAAATGCTCCTTTAACCAAATAGGAAAGTTCATATCAACTGAACAAAAGTTCCACTCTCACACATAAAAATACACCATACAAGCAAGCTATCATTTTCTAGATACAAATTAGAAGCCAAATTTCAATTATTCCCTGAATCAATAAATAGAAACAAAGAACTCAAAGGTTGTTGAATCCCGTCAGGCTTATAACTTCTTTTCCACCTAAACCTTACATCCTTTCTTTGTCTCGATAGAACCAACATTTCCTCAGAACAAACTTTGAAGGGAATGATATATATATAACAAGACACCACAATAGCACCTGCCTTGGTGACAAAAACAGTCCTTTGAAAGTTCTACCAGTGCATACACAAAAGGAGCGAGCCTATATGGCCATGGAACAAATAGGTCCACATATCATGCATTTGATGTTTACCTACCATATAAGGCATGGACTTGGGTGGCAGTTGAAATGTCAAAAAAAAAGAAGGAGGAGGAGGAGGCTTACAGATGGTGTGAAAACCAAAGAATTAGCCGAATGCGGCACTCCATGTCTAAATCAGCAATTCTCTCAAAAAGTGCTCGAACTGCACCAGCAACAACTGCAGGAAAAGCCCCAGGAAGAGCCTGAAACCATAACTTATCATCAGAAAGGTTATTCCTTTTGAGGAAAAGACGCATTGTAATACTCACCAAAATCTTTATTAACAGTCCGAGAAGTAAATTACAAAAGAAAAAATGGTTAAGAAAATGAGCAACAGTAACAAAGTTACCTTACAAAGATCCATGATAACCAGAGTATAATATATTGGCTTGAATGGAGGTTGAGGTAACAAAAGTAACTGCAGAATATTAATAGTGCTTCGTTTGTGAGATATTGCAAGTTAAATCATCAAGATTAACGTAAAAATATTGGTTAATCTGTGTTTATCAACAACAGGCATAAATTATTAAATAGAAACTGAACTCTATAAATATACATCAAAATTATGGGCTTTTATAGTCAGGAGAGCAGTAAGCACCATACCACAAGCAAATGAGAAATAATTTCAAATATATCTGGAAATTAGAGAATCATGATAAAAGTTCAAGGAGGAGTTGAGAACACAAAGTTAATTCACGCGATGAAGCAGTAAACTTTTAAAAATGTGCTCCAGAACGTCACTGGCAGCAGCATTTTACCTGAGAGAATATTGTTTCCGCCATAAGATACTCATACCGGAAGGGCACAGGTAGGCTAACCATATAAGAAGCGCATTCCTTTCGACTATCTTTGCATGAAACAAGAAACAGAAATAACTTAGGGCCAAGCAAAAAAAAAAAGAAAGAAAAAAGAACAAAATAACCAGAACTGAAGTGCAGAGAAGATTCGGACAACAAACTTGGGTTGCCAGTCATTTGCTAACAACACAAACTAGAAACAAGTTACAAGACATGCATGATGATTACATCAATTTAATCAACTTCAAAATGAAGCAAAATTTGAAAAAGTACCTATGGCATGAAGAATAGAAAGTAAAATGCACCAGTATCATTTATTCACTTGGGCTTCACCTTTGTCAGAAACAATTAAGGATGAAGGGGAAACGAAGAAATATAGACATGTTGAAAGTTAAAATGCTGTCTACCTAAGCAATTAAAGCAAATTATAAACCAATACGTTTGCAATAGCGGTTCAGGTAACATTAATCTCGAACAACTATAGAAGATTTCCCTCATTAATGGACCAAAATTCTTGCCTTACATTATATTATGTGGACATTAAATCAACACTAAGAGACATAAATAATCCTGGTAATTGTAATTTTAATGCAACAGATGAAAAAAATGAGTTGTTGCCGCTATACAAACCAGCCATTGAGAAACAAGAGAACATCCAATAAGTACTCCTCCACAATGAAACGATCTATAGGTTGCATATCCTGTTAACAAAAAGGAAAAATAAATAATGTGCAAACACAATTCAGAAGAACAAGAAAATTTTGAAAAGGGCCATGAATTGGTCAGCCAGGGTTCACATTTCATTTCAAAAAGAAAGAAAGAGAATGGAAATCAATAAAAGTTCATGTATCATTTATAAGCATGACGAAAGAAAATCTCCATCCAAGAACTTATGATAAGCATCACTAATGCAAATAGCAAGATACCTCAGTTTTATTTGCAGAAAATATATTAAGCCTGCGTATCCTTTGAGGATATTTCATCTCTGCATCATGCTTTTGTTTCCCATAGAGTACCCCAGAGACTTGTGAAAGTGGCTCAGGTTGCTCTGGAGCATTGACTGGCCCAAATTCATGAGACTTTCCAGCAACCAGCTGAGCTTCAAATGAGAGATGGGGTCTTGGAACTATAAGGCAAAAGTGAAGCACAAGGATGAAACAATGCATTGTGAACTGGAAAAAGAAAAAAATCATCGCAGCGCAATGATATAGACAAGGAAAAAGTCAAATAAAATATCACTTAAAAATCGCGGAATTCAGAATATGGCCTTGCATCCATTTCCTTTTTTACCAAATCTAGAATGGTGTCTCAGGCTCTGTAGGAGTCTATATTTTTATTTCAAGTCCCCATTTAGGTATTCTCATATGTTAGTATTTTCTTATATTGCCGTAGTTTACAATTCTCCTAGTTTTTAAAATTCTAATCCTCGAAGTGTCAGGATCTTCTTAGCTCTTATATATACCAGACTTATTTCGTTAGAAATTCAGTTTTTAGGATTTGAGCTTATCAAAATTATAGATTCATGGTGATTCAGTTTTTTCCTTGTGGGTGACTCCTTACAACTATTATGAGTGTGATGCCTAAGAAATTCCATTCTTGATTGCTAGAAGACCATCACTTATTTAGTCTTTTTATGTACAATCTCAAAATTCGCTGTATGATTCAGGATTCAGCTTATCACATCCTTATTCTTTCACAAATTTACCACAGAAAGGTTAACCTAGACCCATCCTACATCAAAAAACTACAAACCCAAATAATTACACATTTGGGCTACAAGTCAAATAATGACAATATCAAAATAAATTGGGATACCGATACTTCACTTGCCCATATCAAATAAAAAAATACAACCAAATAAAAAATGGCCAAAAGAGTGCAGAGAAAAAGGAACAGAAATGTTACCACTTTCAAGTTTCCATTCATTGCTAGATAGAACCTGTATCCTATCCCATAAATCTTCCAAGAAGTCCTGAAAGGAACCAACAGGGATAATTCTAAAAGCCTAGATTTACCTAAATGCATGAAAAGACTGTTGTAGCATTTGCTTTCTGAATGTGCACGCCACAAATATCCCTATTCTTGGAAAGCAACTAACATCCCAAAGAAACATTCAAGATAAAATCAAGATGATACCTTTTCTGTGACGCCCTTCCCATTATCATCGTCATCATCAAAAAAAGATAAGCCAGTGTCTGAATTATGCTTCCTGATGCTCATATAAGCTTGTACTCCAACCATGACTCTCTCAATCTCATCAGGTACTTGCTAGATACATAGATGTGTCAATATAAACAAGTTAGCAGGAAACGGGGAGGGAAAAAAGCAGATGTATATATCAAATGTGATTAAACAAAATCTAGGAAATAGATAAAAAACAGGAAGTAACCAGTAAAAGTCAAAACAAGTGGAATCTCGTAACATGGCTAAGGTAAGACAAAATTCAACCCTTCAGTTCTGCACCTTGAAAGAAGCAGACATGCGCTCAGATGTACATGCTAAAGTTAATCTCTATATTCAAATTAAATCTCTGAATCAAACAAACTTCCTTGTCTTGTTCGTATTCTATTCACCAACAACTAAATTAGCTCCATTTCGATCAACATAAAGTTCAAGCAACATCTAGATTCTCACAAGTTACAACCTCAAAAGGCCTAAAAAGTTCATGAGTTTAAAAACTTAAAAATACATTTTCCAGAAAATTCTTTCATGGACAATTAGATAAAAGTTTAACAGGTGAAACAAAGGCAAAAGTGCCTTATTAAGAGAAGAATCCACCCACAGGAATCCATATTAGAAAACTAAACAAAATTAAAATTGCAAGAAATTCTGCATTAACAACTATGAAGGACTGAACTACAGTCGTGAAGAAAATTATCAAGCACAAAGAACACAATTACCTCAATGAGTTCTGGTCCTCCCCATGGAAGACATGACAAAATGCAAGTAACATAAAAGTCTCCACGTGCTTGCCAGGCAGGGTTACCTTTCTCTTCATCCACTGTTGTCGCTGCAGATGACAATAAGGTTTCAAAGACAACCACGAGGGAAGCTGGCTGGAGAACTTTACTGCACATCTATGAACAAGAAAAATGAAAATATTACCCAATTCCTCTAGAAAATAGATAACTTATTTTTTTTTCCTGGAACAAAGCCCTCCTAATAAAAAGAGCATCAACTATGAAAACAGCAAATGTACAGTAATAGACTTGTGGCACAGCCTTTTCGCATCTAAGAAAATTAGGTAAAAGAATGACATACTACACCAGGCTCGGATAAGTCAGTAAAGTAAGCAATTCTTCTGCATCTAAATGTATGCAACTACCAACAGAAATATAAATAATGCAACTAAGAAAAAGAAAAAGCATTATCCCACCCTATTTTTTTATATTCTGGATATTCATCTTTAAGAAAATGAAAATGAAAAAATTACCCAAAATCTGGTTTGAAATAGAACAGCTAATTGATATGTTAGTCATTTACCACTAGCAATAACAGTACCAACTCACCATAGCAGTCAAAAAGCGCATCAAAATACGAATTCTATCGCAATTCCCAGAATCCAACAAATCCTGAAAAGTTATGAAATAAGATCATAAGCACACAGAGTATAGAAATGCTGAATAAGAATGACAAGTACCATAGAATTTCTACTACTTAGCTATTATGGAAAAAAATTCATATTGAATCATGAGAACCACAAACCAAAACCGGCACAAATAAAACTTGAATTGATTGCAATCTAATCACTCTCACTTTATGCCTTAAACAGTCAAATTAATTTCCTTAACCAATGCACAATAAAAGAAACTACATTGGCTATTTTTAAGTGAATTCCAGGTTTAAAGATAAAGCAGCAATTGGTAGACTAATTATTATAGAAAAAAGGCTTGCATGAAACAATGACTGCATCTTTCTTTGCAAAGTAGCAAAGACTAGAATAGAGATAGTTGATCAAATTAACCTCCAAGAGACATTATTTGAGAATGTAGATCTAACAGAGCCCTATGGTGGGAAGTTCCATGAAAAGCTAGCAAAAAGTTCCTAAAATAGTAGCAAGAATAAAAGTTGGAACACATGATGGAATTATTAAACCAAATATTATGTGAAAACAACAATAATATCAATCCATGTAATAAATGCCTGTTAGAATTCATACTTGAATTGATTCTCAGGTTCCTAATGAAGAATATTAGAACTTATCTTGCAGCCATTTTAGATGTGAAACCACTCACCTGGAAATTAGTGTGAGTGTTCTCCACTATGTTTCTAACAAAGTCCTCGTTTTCCAAGTTTAATAATCCAATCTGAGAGAAGAAAAGAAGAAACAAAGAGAAGAAATCAAATAAGTTAGTCAAATCTTTACATCTACACTGAATATTCACCTTGAGAAAAAGTACAAGTGTACGTATGCAGCTCCCAGCTGATGCACAATGAACAAAACCGCATTGTTGATAAGTGCAAAGATCAAAATACCAGGACGAATAGTTTGTTTAGATGCGAAACAACAAAGAAATGTCAAACGAGCAAAAACAAATCAAGAAACAAAAAACTTAAAGAAGTCATCAAGCAACGGGAACAATGTCAAATATCTTGAAATGTCTTTCAAACTCCACCTAAAGGTCAGTTATCAAGTCCCTTATTAAAACAAAATAATGAAGGAACCACAAACCATATAAAACCGTTCAAAAAAAAGACATCATGCAAAGAATCGCACTAAATGTAGAACGGAAAACTTCCTTTTTCTTTTTCCTTTTTCCACGAAGAAATGGAATAGCTTCGAAATAACTTTAAAGGTGCAACGATATATGCAGATGAAAAAGGAACCATCTAGAAGTAAAAGCAAATACCAATGTCCCGTAAGAAGGTATCTTGTGAGGCAATTGCTCCACACATTGGAGAAGAAACTGTTAGCAAAACGGGAAAAAAATAGTCATTGGACCAAAATGGAAGATTCTCAGACATATACCAAAAACCATAACCATTAAAACTCTCAGTATTTATCAACATGAAAAAATTTAGATAAACAAGTAAGAATATTAACAACAAAAACAAAGTGAAATTTTACAGGTAAAATATCATTTGCAGAGTGCTCCAATTCTCGCCGTATAACACCAAAGCACGTTTCCTGCCAATCGAACAATTTACAAAATGTTAGTGGTTGTATATGAAATAGAAAATTTATGGAGGCTAGGGTTTTGACAATAACACGAAAATTAACAGAAAGGAATAAAAGATATAGAGATGAATACAATGTGTTCTTTGAGGTCGGAGCTGTTGCCGTATTCAGGACACTTGTCGCCTATACGAAGAAGAAGAGTTCTCCAGCTGCTCATTCTAGCTGACTATGTTTTCAGCGTCGAACAGAGCGTTGAACAAAAAGAGAAGGGAAGGGAAGGGAAGGGACCGCTACGGCGACGGCAGAAGGTAGAGCAAGTGAAGAAAATATCCGAAGTGAAACTTTATTGCAAAAACCGAACCAATTGCCAATACGGCTTGGTTCACTTCTAAAATTCGATTCAAACCGCTTACAGCATATCCCCTAGTAAGCTGACCCTGAAACGACGCTGCCCCAACCCGTTTTGATTCTACTCGTACTTGAATCTCCACCATGTGCTTGAATTCGACCCCTAACTTCAGTCGTGTACACTGAGTTCTAGTTTTATTTTCGTTGGTTTTTAATTTTGAGAAATTTTAAAAAATATATAAAAAATGAAACAAAAATGTCAAATATTTTGAAAAATTATAAAAATAATAAATTTCAAAAAATATTTATAAATTTAAAAATGAATTTTTCAATAAAAATTTAGCAATTATTGTAAAATAAACAATAAAAATACAGTGGCTTTTTTAATAATTTCCAAATTTCTAAAAGTAAATGAAATTGGGTCAGATGTATTCCGGCCTTTAGACTTTAGAACCTGGGTATGTGGGCTTGTATTATGGTACTGTAGTGTGCATCTTAGTTCCAATGGATATCCTCGAAAAATAAAAATAAATGAATAAAATTTAAAAGAATGCTAATCGCCTTTATTATTATTATTTTAAGTATTTAAAATATTATATTTTAATCATATTTTAAAAATATATTATTTTTATACCTAAAAGATTTTATATTTATATATTTTATATTATATTTATATATTTTATATCGTTTTAATTTATTTTTATATTAATTTTATTAATTATAATATATATATTATTTTTATATTAATTATAATATATATTTTATTCTATTAATTTATAATTTTTTTATAATTTAAATTTATTAATTTATATTTTTATATTTAGTATTAAACGTATAAACATTTCAAATCAAGCAATATATTTATTGAATATAAATATTTTAAAATATATATATTTATGCAATATTTATTTTTTAAAATTTTCTCCTTTTTTTTTTAAATAACCGTCTAAATTATATAATTAATACATATATATATATATATACACACACATTATATAATTTATAATTATATGTTTATGACTTGGAAAATTTGAATTATGATAATGAACATGATGATCACGGAGTTTTACTTTACAAATTTTAAAGTCCAATTGGTCACGTGCCATATCACAAATTCAATAAAAATGGTTAGTCGATGCCTCGAAAGATATGTTGTTTACAAACCCAAGTTAGTGTCTTTTTTATTTATATAATATCGCAAAACAATAAAAATTTAAAATAAATATATGATTTTTAATTTATTAAAATATTAAATATTACTTTAATCCTTATAGATAAAGTGGACAAGCTTTAGTCATTTAAGATTTTGAAATATACATGCTTATAGATCTCGATATTTATAATTTTAATTCATTATATAATGAAAAATATACCCATATATATCTTTTTAAAAATTTTGAAAATTAAACTTTAATAATTTTGTTTTAAAAAATTTAATTTCATGGGTCTATGGAAGTAAATTAAGTTTATATTGAAGGATTAATAAAACATAATTAATAAATTAATATAACATAACTAATGATTAATAAATTAATATAACATGATTAATAGATATACATCAACTTGTAAGATTTATTTATGGTAAGGTTATTTATTTATATATTAATTTTTACCTCTAACTTTTAATTCTAGCTCTAGCCCTCGTTAAAAGCGAATCTTATAATCAACACAATATGACATATTAAAAATAACATATATATTCAATAATCACTAAATTAATCAAGATTAACAATTCATTTTCCAGCGGTTTACTTGGAAAAACTGCATAAGAATTCCATCTCTCCAATATCTCCAAGCTAAGAAATAATGCATCCCTCACAAATATAAAACACAGATCAAGCTACTGTGAACATGGCGTGGAGGTCTAGTCTCCATGTGAAGCTGACACGGCCAGTTGTCTTTGTCCGGCTACGTAACATATTGATCAACGTGAACCCTGATAATAATAATAAACACCGACTAATTAAACAGTAAACCCTTCTTCATCTTATATATATATACACCAGCATCAAGGTTCCAACACACACTAACGCAAACCAAGTTGAGCAGAGGAGACAAAGATATGGGTATGGGAATGAATTACAGCTTAGCTTTGGCAGTGTTACTGGTGGCCGGAATGTTCATTTCCGACGAACAAGTTTCCGCTGCTAGCTGTGATGCTTCGAATCTGGTGGCAAAATGTCAGAGCTACGTGATGAAACCAGGACCAGAGACTAACCCATCAAAAGACTGTTGTGATGTAGTGAAAGGAGTGGACGTGCCATGTATTTGCTCTCATGTTACTAAGCAAATCGAGGATTTAATCAGCATGAAGAAGGTCCTTCATGTTGCTCAATTCTGTGGCAAGCAAATCCCTTCTGGCACTAAATGCGGAAGTACGTATTTTTTCTTTTAAAACTAATTATATGCTTTTTTTTCTTTGTTTTATGTTTTTTCCGGATCGAAAATCATCGAATATGTATATATTTTTTGATTTTTCGGCTTAATTTGGTTAATAATAAAAATACTAATTAATGGTATGTATTATTTTTGGGTTTTGCAGGTTACACAGTTCCATCGGCATGAAAACGAGCCTCTTGGGTTCATTATTCCTGAGTCGTTTTTATTGATGTCTGCTTCTTAGATTTACAATTACTGAGAACTATATCCGAAAATTAGCAGCAACTGTTTACTTCAATAACTACAAATATGTATGATCAGTGCTATTAAATAAATTGAGCAAAATTGAGTTTCAATTGGATTGAATTTAACTGTTTTATTATTAAATTAAATCTGAATCAAAGTTGGTTATATTTTTTAAATGAATTTAATCAAATTTTAATGAAATTAATAAATATATATTATAAATATATTATTAACCATTTAAAAATAGGAGATTTATAAAAATTTTATGAACTTTCATTAATAATAAAATTTTTAGATATGTATTTTTATATTTTTATATTTATAGTTATATATTTACATATAAATTATAAATTATATATTCACAATTAATTTTTGAGAAGTTTATGAATTTATTAACAAGATAGTTCATGAATACAAATAATCCATTTATTAATTGAAATTCAAGAAATAAGTTTAAACGAAATTTTAAGGAATCAAATTCTGAATAACTTATAAATTAATTAATTAATTAGAAAAAGATTTTTGATATATTTTAAACTTATTTTGATATAATTTCAATATATTTATTTTAAATTTATGAATTTATTAACAAGATATATCATGAATATAAATAATTTGTTTATTAAAGGAATAACTCATGAATAAATCAATTCATTAAAAAAAATTCAATATTTATTTTGAATTCATTTGGATACCATCTCAATATATTTATCATATAATTTAATTCCACAATTTTATTTGAAAAGTAATTATTAATGGATCTCAATATGGCTCGGATCTGCGCAGGCAACCAATTATCAACATTATTTCTCACATGCGCGTAGCAATCTATCCCAGCTTCATTCCATTTTTGGACAAGCTGAGCACATTTAACTCGGCAAAACCCAGAAACAAAGAGCATGGTCTCAAACTAGGCATGTTGGCATCCATCCATTGCTTGATTGGGTACCCAAATGGCAATGATCAGTAGGATGAGAGCAGGTTTCATGGAATCATGACAACAACATTATCTCCATCCACTTCGCAATAAAACTAGTGAAAAGTCGCAAAAATCTCCACGTTACACCTGCATATTGATCCATCCCCACTACCAACCAATTTGACATTGCACTTAGCAAATGCTCTTCATCTCCAACTTATTTTCCTACTTCCAGTCGCTGTATATATAAACCTTCTACTCAACGTTCTCTTACAGTAAACAAACATCAAATTTTACAAAGAAAGAAAAAGCATGGCAGTTTCGAGTTCCAGGTGCCTGTGCTTGATCTTGGTTATACTGTTAGCAGTAAGAATGACAAATCCTGGCCAACTCGCTGCGGCTCAAAGCTGTAACGCTGATCTAATGGATCTTATATCGAAATGCCAAAGATTTGTCATGAAAACAGGGCCAAAGATTTCACCCTCACCAGGATGCTGTGGAGTGGTGAAAGATGTTGCTGTCAGCTGCGTTTGTGGGCTTCTTACTAAGGAAATTGAAGTTATCATCAGCATGGATAAGGTGGTCTACGTTGCTCGATACTGTGGCAAGAAGATTTCACCTGGAACTAAATGTGGAAGTGAGTTTGTTCAATTCCCAGTTTCCTTTTTCTTTTGTTTCCAAAGAAAATGCAGATTTCGAAAGTGATCATCTGTTACTCTCCGGCATGGATATGCAAGAACTAATATCAGGTTAAATGGTTGTGATCATTTTCAGGTTATACGGTTCCAACAGCCTGAACCTGAAAGCTGTTAAAGTTCAGGTCGAGGTCTTCATTCCTTCCAGTCGATACGAATAAAAAAAAATCTATGTATATTTAGTTTATATCGATATTCATGAATTAAATTTATAAATATATTATAAATTATATTTATAATATATTTATTGATTTGATTTATGAATATAAAACAGTAAATTAAATATAAATAAATAATACAAAGAATTTTCTGGACCAACGTTTTCTATCCATTGTATGTGTATGCTATGAAGGTGGAAAGTAATGAAATAAAAATCTTGAATTCCTAGTTATTCTATTTTTGAAAATTTTAAATTATTTCATTTGATTTATGATTTAAATATTAATTGAAATATTAATTAAAATGTTTGCATAAAAAAATAAAAAATGGAAATTTGAATTATTAAATTATTAAATTATTAAATTTCTAAAATTTGTTATATCTGATTTTATATATTGATAAAAACTAATTTTAAATAATGATATTCTTTAAATAATTTTTAATTCATGTAATTAAAAATAAAATAAAAAATTATCATATTTCGAGAAGATTGATATAATTTATATAAGAATAATATTAACATAATTTAAATAAAAAGTAATTCTTAAATAATATACTTTTCAAGAGATAAAAAAACAGCCGAATTATAAAAATAAATAATGATTTAGGGATTTTACATTTTACATAATTTGGTCGCTAAATTGTGAAGAAATATCCGCCGTTGATTATTGTGACAAAACGCGATGTTAATAGCGATCAATTCGTGACTGAAATGTATATAAATACAAATATAAATATATATTAAAAGTAAAAAATAAAATTAAAAATTGATTATTTTGCTTAAATTTTAAAAGAATAAAATTAAAATTTAATTATTATTGATTATAATAATTTTCTTACCTTATTTTAATATAATAATAATAATAATAAATTTATAATTCTTCATATTATATATAAAATATTAATTAAAATAATTAAATAATAAGTATTCATATGAATAATAATTAAAAATAATAACACTTACAATTATAACTAATAATAATAATAATATCATTACATTTCAAATATTATTATTATTTATAAGTATTATTTATATTAATATTTATTTTTTGTAATAATTATTATTTATATAAATAATAATAATAATAATAATTATTATTATTATATATAATTGATTATTATTATTATTAATTGTAATAATAAGTATTATTTATATTAATATTTATTTTTTGTAATAATTATTACTTGTTTGAATATTTATTATTATTATTATTATATATATAATTTATTATTATTATTATTAATTATAATAATAAGTATTATTACTTTTAATTATTATTCATATGAATACTTATTATGTATAATTATTAATATTAATATTATAAATATTAATATTTTATACTATTATTAGTATTTTATAACTTATCATTATTAATATATTTAATTATAATAATAATTATTATTATTTATAATAGTAAGTATTATTATTTTTAATTATTATTCATATATTATTATTTTTAATTATTATTCAAATGAATTTTATTATGTATAATTATTAATATTAATATTACTATATTATTGGTAAATATTAGTATTTATACCATTATTATTATTTTATTACTTATAATTATTAATATATTTAATTATAATAATAATAATTTTTTATTATAATAATTTTTTTATTAATCAGGGGGCAGGGGGAGGGGCGGGGGAGGGCTGGGGCTGGGGCTGGGGCTGGGCCTGGGGGGAGGGGAGGGTGGGGCAGGGGAAGGGAGAGGGGGAGGGGAGGGGCCGGGCAGGGGCAGGGGTGGGGTGCGGGAGGGGAAGGGAGGGAGGGGGAGGGAAATAAAATGGGAAAGGGTAAAACAGAAATTTTACTGTTTGACTAACATTTTTGAAGAATAAAATAGGAAATTAACTGCTCTTGGCTTCAGTAATTTGGAGGGCTGGTTTAGTATATATATATAATTTCAAAAAAATTCTTTCTGTATTTCAGTTGGGCGGGCTTCTCACGAGAGCCCAGAAATTTTCTCAGATTTTAAACCTAATTTTGGCCTAATTTCAAATACTTGCGGGCCTTGAGTTCTTATTTGGGGATCACAGTGATAATATATTTTTGAAAATCTTGAAAATATATTAATTTCGAATACTCCAGATCTTTTCTTCCTCATATAAAGGTAGTATATTGTGTTCTTGAAGTTACTGGCCTGCTCTAGTCGGTGAAAACTCTAAACGAGAATTATCAGTTAATCATGGCTATAATCTCCGATTATCAAGAAGAAGAAAATGAGCAGGAGAAGAAACCAATGGCGAAACCTTCCTCTTCGTCGTCGAAAACTTTATCATTTTCGGCTACGTTCGATCCGAGTAACCCGATAGAGATTGTGGAGAAATTGTGTGAATTTCTGGTGAAAGAGAGTGATTTCATGGCTAAAGAAACAGCTGAGAATGAGATCGCGGCGGTGGTGAAGGCGGCTACAGAAAAGAGCAAAAAAAGGAAAGCGAAGGAGGCGGAGGAGAGAGCTAAGGTTGAGATTAAAGACCAGAAGAAGGAAGTAAAACCGGAACCTGTGGAGATCAAGAAAAGTGGAAAAGAGGAAAACAAAGTCGAAGTCAAAGAAGAGAAGAAGGAGGTCAAACAGGAAACTGAGAAGAAAGAGGAAAGTGGTACAAGAGGTATGATTTATAAATCTCCCTCTTCTTTTCCCCGTGAATTGGAAAATTTTGAATCAATTAAATGATTTTGGATGTTTATTTGTTAAATGAAATTGAATTAGGGTTTCTTTTTGTATGCATTTACCTCTTTCAATTGGACTTGAAATGGCTTTTGTAATGTTAGGCCATGTTTAAAGCTGTGATTGAGGATGGACCTTTAGCTAGAAGTTCGAATGTTTTACACAATGAAAATTCATTTATGAATCGATGAATGAATGGAATTGCTTTTGTGAATTTATTCAAGTTACCTGGTTTGTATGATTTCTTTTCTAACAAGAAGCATTTGATTGATTAGGCAAATAAAAATGGTTGTGAATCTGTTTCCTTAGAACATCATAACTGCTTGCTTAAAACATATATAAACGTATATGCTCTGAATTCCAGAGCTATAAATCTCTGCAGTGTTTGCATCAGTCTCAGGGTTTTCATTTTGGTATAATCGCTCTGAATCCTGTTGATTTTGTTGCTGTCATCTATGTAATTCGTTTAAGCATTTCTTATCTCTTGTGGTTGATTGATTGATGATATTTTGTTTGTGATACATACTTGTTCTTGTTCAGCGTTTAGATTATTGCTTTCATATGGCCAGTCTCATCAACCCCTTTAGAGGAGGAAAGATTTTTGTTGTATTTTATGCTTATTTTTCGGTTATATCTTTCTTATGTTTTGGACAGTTCCGAACAAAGGTAATGGACTTGATCTGGATAAGTATTCTTGGACTCAGACCCTGCAAGAGGTCACTGTTCAGGTTCCAGTTCCATCTGGAACTAAGTCAAGGTTTGTTGTATGCGACATAAAGAAAAACCACCTAAAAGTTGGATTGAAGGGTCAGCCTCCAATAATTGAGGTAAGTTAACATGTTTTCTTGGATTTGTATTGCAATGGATGTCTTTATGCATTGTTTTTTTTTTCTTTAGTTTGGTTGAATCATTTTGTCCTCATTATGTGTCTTAATTAATTACAGGGAGAACTATACAAGCCTATTAAAGTTGATGATTGCTACTGGAGTATCGGTATGTTTTTGCAATGCGAAGTGGATATAATTGTATGAATTTCTTGGAAGTCTTAGGCCATGACTAGTGGTTATGTGATAAGCTTCAAAGCTGTAAAAATTAATCATCTGAATGTTTTTGGATCTACAAATAGATACTTTTGTTTACCCCTTGTTACCTTGTCTAGAAGTCCCATGCTATAAAATTTATATGGCTTGACATGTGCGATTTGATAAATGCTGTATTTCCAGAGGACCAAAATACCATCTCAATTCTTTTGACGAAGCACGACCAGCTGGAATGGTGGAAAAGCTTGGTAAAGGGAGACCCTGAAATTGATACGCAGAAAGTTGAACCTGAAAACAGCAAATTGGCGGACCTAGATCCTGAAACAAGGCAGACAGTTGAAAAGATGATGGTAAAAGTTGGATTAGCGGATATTTTACTATGTTCTTTTGTGACAGCTTCTTCCATACGTAAAACGAAATGCTATGATTAAAGTTACAGTCAAGGCTAAGGTTTTTCTTTTTCTTTTTGTCCCTTTACTTTTCTGTTCAGTTTGATCAAAGGCAGAAATCCATGGGACTCCCAACCAGTGATGAAATGCAGAAGCAGGAGATGTTGAAGAAGTTTATGGCTGAGGTGAGATCATGACAAGTCACTTGAGCTTTCTTTCACAGAAAATTTGACTCTCCAATAATCAAAAATATGCTAATTGGGTACTGTACTGTTATTGCAGCACCCTGAGCTGGATTTCTCAAATGCCAAGATATCATAAACGGGGCCTGTTTAAGGTGGCAGGCAGTGGCAGCCAGCTTATAAGGAGCTTGTCACCTGATTTTTGTGGATTTTCTGTTGGCTAGAGATGGTGGATTTTGTGCTTGGAATTGTTGAGTTCAGATTATGGTTTTTGGGTTGAATCTTTTTGGATCGGTTATCAATTTAGAGTGCTTTACTGTTCAATTTTTAGCACTAAGACTTGAATCAAGAAGTTAAATAGATCCATCTTTTTCATTATAGACCAATCTGATAGGTAATATCAAATTTCAAGGATTCAATCAAGAAAATGTTTTATTCCATAAATTTTCCGGACTCTTAGTGTGATATATAAATATAAAAATGAAATAAAATTGAGATGTGTTGATATTAAAATAAATAAAAAATTATAAATCATAAGTTGATGTGATTAGTACGATTATCCATTTTAAGTAGAAATTTAATAATAGTTTTATAATTTAAATTAAGGGACTGAAAATAAATTATTCCAAGGAGAATGATGATTAAAAAATTTAAGGATCATTACAAAATTACTAAAATTAATGGAAAAACGTGCGGATAATCTTAGGAAATGCCGACGTGGCATGAGCCGGTTTAACAAGCTTGAAGTAGACACGAGTTAAACCTATGGCGAGTTCAGTTAAAGCGTACTCACTCACGCAACTCTCACGCTCTCCCCTCTCTCTCTCCCCTATAAATATCTAACAAAGAAAAAAAAACTCAATTATCAAACTCATCTTCGTATTTGACACAAAAGAAGGAATCAGTCAAAATTAAGATTAAATGGTTTATAGATGAGTTCATTTTATTGTTCTTATTTTCAAACTGTTCAGAGCTTTGATTCTATGGCGCTTCCAGGTCCTGATTTTAGTAGGATACAGATGAAATGTTTAGCTGACAGGTTGTCGAAAATGGTGATTGTTAGGCCTGGTAATCACGTTGTTGATTATGGTTTTTCTAATCGTGGAAGAGGATTAAGGTGTTGTTATTCATGGCCCGGTAATGCTAAAGGAGCTGTGTCTCCACAAGGAGAGGATCGTAATCCTGCTATAGAAGAAGAAGAAGACAATGATAATGATGAATCAAGCCATGTAATAAGGTTCAAGATGTCTGATTTCGAACTGACTGATCGCGTCAGTATTGGACTTCGTGCCAGGGTATGCTTCGAACTTCACTTATTATGATTTCATTTCGTTGAATTATGTTCAATTCTCATCCGGTTTTGTTGGTTTTAGGCTGATGAGGTTGTCTATGAAGCCATTGTGAAGGATTCTAGCAGGTTACTTCCTTTTTTTTTTTTTTTTTGGTTTTGTTTTTTCTTAATTGAATCAATCTTTGAGGGATCAATTTCTGCAGCCCATTGTTTAACAATAAAGTTGTGCTTAGACAACTTGTGAGTGTACAAGCTCAACGCAGAGGAAAGCGAGCGATAGAGGTTAGCGTTCTGTTGTCTTTAGAGTTGTGATTTGAACTAGCTTAAGGTTTCCAATCTCTGCGTTGGCTTGTATTTTCTCAATGCTTGTACAGGTGCTGAAGAAGTTGGTTCGTCGAAGGCTTCTTTACCATTCGTATTCAATGCAAGTTCATGGTTATGTTTGTTCTGCTTCAACTAGTGGGCGTGACTTGTTTACCCTGATTCATGGGGTGGGTTTTTCACTCTCTCTAAACATGGATGGTCTGTCTTGATAAAGTATGTCGTCTTCACCACTTGGTGGTTTAGATTGTTTTTGTCTAGGAGATATCTGTTAAATGATTCTTCATTCACTGGACAAAACATAGTGATCGTATTTATTGCATGCTTGGAGTTTTTCTCTGGTTTTAAGAAATGTTTTAACTGTAAAAAATCGTGAGCATGTGAGAGTTATTTCAAAAAGAAAGAAAAACTTGACCGTTCCTTTAATTTCTGTTTTGTTTTTGCAGTATCATGGCAGTTTTTCTTTGCAACATTGGCTACAACAATCAGATTGGCTTCCCACACTGGAAGCTACCCTTGCATTGGATGAGGAATCTGTTAAGAGAGTAGGAGATGATACAGTTGGAGGACCTGCAATATCCCGCCAGCTGCGGATCATACGTCTGTTGATGAGGGATCTCCTAATTGGAGTATGTTTAGTTTATTAGAATCAATGACAACATGTGGGCTGACATTCAGTAAAACTAAGATCTGGGGAAATTTTCTTCAGGTAAATTACCTGCACAGTCATGGACTCGCCCATACAGAGTTGAGACTGGAGAATGTACATATCAGCCCAGTGGATAGACATGTCAAAGTGAGCACAAGCTTTCTTGTCTTATGTCAAAGTTCCATTCTGTTGTCGTTCTAGGCTTCTTGTCAAGGGGAACTATTTTAGGTATTTTGAAATAGAAAATTGAATTTACTTTGACTCAAAAAATTGGGGTATTTTGTCAAACCTGTTGTGGAAGCTTTGATGGCATTGTTAGATAAGATGAAAATTCTGGACACGCTGAGCCATTTTAATGAAGTTGCATCTCTGTTCCTTAACTTTATGCACTGCCCTCCAAATTCCTTGAAATTCAATGTATCAGGTAGGGATACTGGGAAATGCTGCTGATTTTTATGAGAATGGTCCAAATGCTGCTCTGGACAACTGCACAGACCGTCGACAAATGATGATTGCATTTGACATGAGGTATGGTAATAATAGATATAAAGTGTAAACTCTTTTAATTTTCATATTGTTAGCACATTGAATAAAAACTCTTCTTCTTCATGTGCTGCAAAGATGTGTTGGATTCATGATGGCAAAGATGGTGTTGCGAGAACTCATGGATCCTTTAAACTTTGCAAGCTTCAAATCATTCCTCATGAAGGTATATACTACAGTAATTTTGCTTTTAGTTGCTTGCGTTTTGGTCTTGTTGTCCAGGAACCTAATAATGAAGATATACGTCAAATAAATGGTTGCTTTCTTACAGCATTCTTCCAGATGTATGAAAACCTTTTATTATCAAATCTATGAATGCCAAATCGCCTTTCAGGTACTTTATTGAAGTTTTTTGTCCATGGAAGCAGGGAAATGATCCTTCATGCTTGAGAGAATTTTTATTGCAAAATCTCAGAAAGAATTCTCCATCTGGTGGTGCTGGACTTCAAGTAAGTGTATATCCCATGAATTCAATATCAAATTTTTTTCTCTGCTTTTATATGAAAGCACAATTTATCAATGTCTTTCTTTCTGTAGATACTTGATCGAAACTCAGGTGCAGGGTGGAACCTTTTGTCATTATTACTTGCGACCAAACCTTCTCAAAGAATAAGGTATTCCCATATGCCTCATTTAGAGAATGGTGAAGAGTTTAAGTTGCTTCAGTACTAGTTTTAACTGTTTGATTTAATGTAATAACTCTGTTAGATAGACGGCACAGGTGATGATCACTTTATTTTTCAGTTGTTTGGATGCCCTCAGACATCCATTTTTGTGTGGACCTAGATGGCGGGTTGTCCCATCCATGAATATCGTTAGATGGGGACTTGGTTCAACTGCAGTTCGCATCGCAGAAGAGTATATTTACAGACGGCCCCAGGTACAGTCCTAATTTCTCGAACCAAGTTCTTTCTTCTTTCTTCTTCTTTTTTATTCCAGTTAGATCCTTTATCATGAATTTCATTTACCCAGAATTTTTGAGATTGTATGCTGTTTTTTATTACAAATTGGACAGATAATAGCAAGAGTTCTAATAGATGAGACTTTATTTCTACTGCATCAGGTCTGAAATTGAAATTTCCTGTGTATTTTTTGGATCTGTTGGTTTCGAGAGTATTCTTGATATTCAAGTTCTCTGCCATTTCCATTGATATTAAGAAATTTTACCGTGAAATTGATATAAAAGCAAGCTTGTTATTTCAGTTAATATTTGTATCCTTGACAGTTGTGTTAATATGCTCTAACACCCGTTTCTGTCTTCTAAAACGTAACAAATTAAATTTGGTTTTTAGCGTTAAGCCATTTTTTTTTATATGACAGCGGGATAGACTTGCCTACTTCATTGAGTTGATGGAGATGCTGAATCCTCATTCAAAGCCGAAGGTAAAAACTCTTTCCAATCGATGGCTTTGCAGTCATATTAGTACTGTACCAGTCAGGGCTATGCCTCATCTACAGAATAATAATTTTGACTGTCTATGTTTCTAACACAAGTGCTTCCATGTCTACCAGTGTATATTGTCCATTCATAAAATGATAGCTGAATTATATTGCTTCTGCGTGTGTGTGCCCGATAAGTAACTTGTCTTTCTTTTTATTAGTCAATAGTGGCACAAGAAGAGTGTTGCTTTTAGCATTTCTGTTTTTGGATGTTATGTTTCTTCATCTATCTATCCTTAGAAAGTCTCCGGTGCATCAGAACATGAAGCATTTTGGAAGGGTAATATTTAGCAGGCTAATTATCTACCGTCTCCACTTGACCCGCAGAACTGGTTGGAGTTGCTGCCAGGAAAATGGCGTCTATTATACTGCACTGGTAGGCATATAGGCTTGACTCTTCGTCAGCCATCTGCTCGTGCCCTCATTGGTGATGTTATTCTAACAGTTTCAAGAACATCGAAATTGAACACTGGCCTTTCTTTCACTTCTGACATTGGCTTCACAGTCATGACCGGTCATGATTGGCCCCATGACAAGTCTGGCGCAACTGGGAAATTGGAAGTCAAATCTTTATTTAGATTATCATCTGGTAGACGCTTGTATATCAAAGAAGAGAAGTCAACAGAAAGATTGTCCTTTGGTCAGTCCAACAATTTAGATTCCTTGCTTCAAAAACTGTCAAGGAGAAAATGGAGGAAAGCAATCCCTTTCAAGGAGTTTCCTTCAAGTCTTCCTGTGGCTAAGCTTGTTTCAGGCGAAGTAGACGTCACCATGAATATAGCTGACACATTGGGTACAGACGTTACCGTTGCAAGAAATATAGTTCAAGAAATTCGCATGCAAATACCGCCTGAAATGTTCGATTTGTCAAAGATTGTATGTGGGACTTTAGTCGATTCAAGGCTGCTAATCCTTCGTGGGGTGAATGGATCAGCTCTCTTATTTACAAGGTCTTGCTTCGATGAAAAACTGTAGATAACAATTTGTTGAGGTAAAAATTGTAAATTTATGTTATACGCTAACTGTAGAATCTATGAACAGTTCTATAAATAATTGAAGTTTGATCATTATATTTCAGAAATAGCCTCTTAGTTCTTGTTTTAGATGCTGTCCTGTAATTTTATGAGATCTTGCAGAGGAAAAGGGATGCAGAGGAACTGCTAACTCGTCATCGCCTTCCAACATCTGGATTGCAGTTTTCATTGAAGGTCGGTTCATTGGATGCCACTGGATGCACCATAGACCAACAATGGCAAGTTTCTTAGCTATTTCAGCACCACCTTCTTTTCCTTCTTCTCCTAGCAATCGTATCCTTGGCTCTTCCCTTTGTACCAAACGATTATATATCCATTCAGGAAAATAAACTTGGCTTGTGTTCTCCACTGCAATTCCTCCTACCATTTCTAGCGGCAACATCCCAAAACTATAAATATCTGACTTATACGACACATTCCCGAAGTTTCTCGAGAAAACTTCTGGTGCTATGCAACCCATGGTCCCCCTTGCTGTTGTCATTGATACTGCACTGTGGTCCTTGGAACATAACTTGGCCAATCCAAAATCAGAGATTTTTGGAATGAAGTAGTCATCTAGCAGAACATTCTGAGATTTTATATCGAAATGGAGGATTCGTTGTTCGCATCCTTGATGGAGGTATTCAATCCCTTTCGCCACACCTAGTGCAATGTTTAGAAGTTTCTCCCAACTTCTCCAGTGACTCATTTGTCAGGAATTCATATACTAAAGGTCTTCTGAACCCGCCAGCGCAGTAGCCGACTAAGCGAACCACATTGACTTGATGAATCCGACCCATGGCTCCGACTTCATTGATGAACTCTTCTCCATTTCCTTTGGAATTGTTCAGGATTTTAACAGCGAGAGTAACTTCATGTGAAAGCTTTCCTTTGAACACTAATCCATAACTCCCTTGGCCCAGTTTACCCTTAAAATCATTCGTAATCCTCTTAATATCTGCATAAGAGTATCTTGCAGGCTTCAGAGCCCCGTAGTCCTCCAGAAATCTTTCAATTCTAGCTTGATTTTCTTTATCGGCTTTGTTAGTCCTGTACTTGTAGCCAAATACAACCACCGTTAGCACCACAAGAAGTGAACCCAGCACCACTGAACTTGTAATTAATGCCCTTTTTCGTTCATCTGCCATGACAATTTTAAAAACGACACCCATAAACATTAGTTTTCCGGTGCTGTCTTACAGCTTTACATCGTATAAATTCATGATCATAAATAAGTGACATCCATCATATGATACGAATTTAGAGATCAACGATAGATTATAAACTCCCCCTCGAACACAAATTACAATTTTCATCCCAAGTGCAACTCTTCTTTGTTCTATAAATATGCTATCCTAGTAAAGAAATCAAGGATGAAAGAAGAAAATAAGGTGAAGGAAACACCTTTGCTTGTATACAGATTTCCAAAGCATTCAACTTGGAAAGTAGTGCTATTACTCATCAACCTACATCTCCTGCCATCAGCTTCGCATTTGGAACACTCTGGTTTGTGCCAATCCAAACGAAGAGCATCATTTGGGGAATCAAAACCATAAGGAAATGAGAAAATTTCATACATCTTGGTACAGGATGAGAATAGCATGTAACCCATGTATGTGCTTGAATAAATTGCATAAACTTGGTGTTTTCCAGGATTCCCAAGGCACGGAATTTCATGTCCATAACCTTTCAAATTAATATCTCTTGATGTACAATTGAAAAAGCGGTAATCTGTCATGGAATTTCAAGTGAAACCGAAAGAAGTGGCCGGCAGATTGAGGTGTCTAAAGATCCTTGCAAGACACATATAAAGGTCATAGACCGTGATTGCCTGGAGTTCATAATCGATTTTCTCGACATAAAGATCGACTGTTGGCAATTCCGGAAGCGTCTGGTGATTTTCCGTACAAGATAGATCAAATCCAGGATACCCACAGTAGCTTGGTTGCCTGTCTTTAAGCCAAAACGGCAGTCGGATGATTGGACCGGAGACACTGCAACTTGTATCCAGACAGTCCTCTTCTTCTCCTGGAATCTCTGAAAAACTCACTGCCAAAACGAAGCAGATCAAACCCACAATCATTTCATAAGAATACTTCATTTCTGATGAGTGAACTTCACTACTAACTTAAATCAGACGGCTTTGGATTAACCCACAGGTGCTATTTTCTTGACAAGAAAGTCGAAATGAAGCCTGTTTGAATCAGAATTATTATCAAATTAATGTCAAATTCATCCACAGGCATGAAATTCCCTGGAGCATCACATGGTTTATGTTTTAAACAAATATTACAGATGGCTATCTCAGACATTGTTTTTGAAGATACCAAGGAACTTGACAAACATGTCTGACAAATTGGCGGGTCCTCGCATGTTGCCGTCCTGAAGGAATCGGATACCCTTTACAGTATATTATAAATCCACAAATTACAAAATTTGCAAACATTTCTAATTTCTTGCATATTGGGAGGGAGGGGGTCGGCAAGAAATTTGACAGGTTTCCGTGGCTTTAGTTAGTATATAACAAACATCGGATTCCTCGTTACAGCATTATCCTATGGTTGAACTTTGAAAAAGGGTGTAAGAACCAAACAATAAGTGGAAGAATGTGATTCTGGCATGCTGTGGATAAAGTTTTGTAAGAAGCAATATATTTAAGTATTGATTTCAATAGAAGAAAGATCGAAATCATCAATCAACAAACATAAAAACTTGCTTTACAAGCTTATAGAATTAATGTTAATATGTATGGATCATATCTTCATCAATCATTTAAAATAAAAAAATAATCAACAACTATTCTTTATCATATTTAGCAGATAAGGGGATGGAGAGAATCGAACTTGTGACCCTTCAAATTCAATTTTATCAAAAACAAACCAGAAAAAATGAAAATAATATGTTGTTTTCATGCACAATTGATGATATCATAGGTTAAGTAAAACTAGTTATTTCAATGAAAATGGTCTTGGTGTGCATTGCATTACCATTATGAACAATTAATGAAGTATCAGTTTATTATAAAATGGTTTGATTTTTAAAGTATCAATCTTGATTTAATATTCTAATAATTTGCTTCCAAATTTTTAAAAATATTAAACTAAACAAATAAAATTTCCTAATTTTCTAAACTCAATACTTCTTCTCTTCTATTCGTTCCTTTTCTTCTCCTTTCTTCTTGTATGTCTTTTTTGTTCTTCTTTATAATTCTTCCTCTACCTTTTTAATTAATTTATTGTTAATTCTGTTTATTATATAATTTGATTATGTTTTTTAATTTTATGGTATTTTTTGTTATATTTATTATTGTTTATTTGATTTTATTTTATGATAAATATATATAAAAAATATATAATATAAATATCAACATATATCATATATCTTATATATATTGATAAATAAATATATACTATATTTATATTGATATAAAATATGATATTTATCAATATATATTATGTTATATATTAATAAATACATTTATACTATATATAAATATATTTATATTTTATAAAATATTATATGATGTATATTTATTTAAAAATTAATAAATAAATATATATATCAATATATACTAGTAAATAAATAGATTTATTTATTTACGTATATTTATTATAAAAATAAAATCAACAATCATAAAAAAAATGCATATAATAACAAATTAAAAACAATAAGAAGAATAAATGAAGAAGAATCAAAATCATGTGAAAAAAAAGAAGAATCAAAATTATCCAAAAATAATAAGAAAAATCGGAATTTTCCAAAAAAATAAGAAGAATCAAAATAATATAAACAAGAAGAAAAAGAAGGATTAAATGATAGAAAGAAATAAAAAAATACTAATTATTATATAATAAAAAATTTAAAATAAAAAATAAAAAAGTAAAATTTGCCATAATTTTCCATACCTTTTTTTTATAAGAGATGATATGGTAAGCCTAGTCGTATGTGCCACAATGATTGATCGAAATATGCATGCCCTCCCCCGCCCTTTCATTTATTCAACCACCTCCTCATTTCCAAAAATGTATATACCAATTTCTAATAATATTTAAATGAAATTTTATTTAATATTTAATATAACACATTTTAAAACTAATCTAAATCAAACAACACATTCTTTAATCTCCATAACCCACAATACTCCTCATACAAAATTTAATCAAACCAATTATTAAATCAAATTCATCAATAAAATTTATCGATTTAATTAACTAAATCGAATCTTTATATTTAAATATCTATATATATAATTATTTGATAAATATAAATAATCAAATCAAGTTAAAATAATATTTATATCGATTAGTTTTATAGCTCGTATACATAATTAATTTTGTAAAATAATTATGATATTTAATTGGATGGAATTGGGTTGGAGGGATGATACTGAATTATAGTTTGGTTGGTAGGTAGGATTTGAGCATAATATCCCATTAGAATCTAACTACAGCCTTAAATTCACTATAGTTTTTATCATAACCGACAACTTTTCATATAATCTTCTTATACCCTTTAATGCATATAAACTCATTATTTTATATATTTTTATATTAATATATTTATTAGATTTAAAATATATACATATAAAAATTTATGTTTTTCTTCTCTAATTTTTAAAAAATTAAACTTGTATTTTTAAAATTATTTATAAATAAAAATGTTATATATCTAAAAATAATAATAGAGATTTGAAGTATGAAATTATATATATATTAACACTTTTGAAGGTAAGTAGACAAAAATTATAAATACAAGAAAAAAAAGCCATAAGAGTCTTTTTCAAATGTCATGAAGAATGATAATCACGCCATTTACGATAATCACAGTCATCGTGATAAAATCTTTAACAAGACCATTCTTTTAATAAATAAATAAATAAATTACCACATAAAAATCATTATTAAGAGTATGAGCTTGCTAATATATATTCGACACGTTAAACTTTCCACTTTAAAAGAAAAAAAAAATAATAATAAAAGCAGAGAAGCTGCTAAGCTACAATCATGTACATGTCACTCACTCAGATTCTGCCACGTCCACCCCAATCATAGTCTTCCTTCCTTGCACTGTTCAAATTACGAATGCTATTCCCCTGGCCCCACCTCCCCCCTAAAAAATTTTATCATTAATTGACACATGGTACGAGGTCCAACTCGGACACGTCTCCTCCCATCGCCCGACACGTGTCCCCCTAACCTGTCAAGTCAACAAATTATTTCCTTGTCAGATAGAAACACTTTTCTATCTTCCCTTTCAATTTTTCCTTCTTTTAACACCAAAAAAGTATAAAAAAATTAATTGAATAATAATTATTAACCCTCTTTCGAAACACGTGACGCCACGTAATAGACAAACTTTCTAGAGTTGAGCAGTAGGTCGGGTCCTGCAACCCACCAAACCGAATCACGAACCGACAGATCCATGCGCCACGTGCTTTGGTTGGAGTATCTTAACCGTCCACGTCTCACTCTAAAATATCCCAACTAAGTGGCTTGTAGAAACACATGTGGCACTGACCAAAGGGACGGAAATTAATCCAACGGCTGTTATTTATTTCTTTATGATCATTCTCTATTTATAGGGACACCTATTCACTTTATTATTCCTCCTCTTTTCACTTTCTTTTGCATTTGTCTTCATGCAACTCAACAACTGGAATTATACCTAAGATTTTCTCATTTTTCTTTAGATTTCATTGTTTTTCCGTTTGATTTTCGGGCGAGTTGACGTCACATTCCGGTGAAACGATCATGAACCAATTCACCGTGATCAAGACTGTCAATTCTCGCCGGAGAAGGTTGAAAATCCAACGACTGAAATACACGTGTCAAACCAAGACAAACGTTGATAAGAAGAAGGATTGTTTGGGAAATATATCGGAGATATCATTATCATCTGAAAACGAAGTCGTTTTATCAGGTTTTGGACAAGATCATGAGTTAGAGAAAAATGATGAGTGTAATGGTTTTACGAGAATATCGTATGGATCAGTATCGGTGATAGGGAGGAGAAGAGAGATGGAAGATGCGGTGAGAGTAGAATTAGGGTTTAGTACCAAAGGAGGAGAGACATACGACTTTTTCGGCGTTTACGACGGACACGGTGGTGCAGGTGTGGCCGAAGCGTGCAAGGAGAGGCTGCATAGAGTGTTGCAAGAGGAGATAACGGAACATGGAAAAGGAATGATGGAGTGGGAGAAGGTATTGGAAGGATGTTTCCAGAGAATGGATGAGGAAGTGAAGAAAGAAAGAATGATAGGTTCCACGGCAGTGGTTGCGGTGGTCGGAAAAAATGAGGTGGTGGTTGCTAATTGCGGAGATTCCAGGGCTGTTCTATGTAGAGATGGAGTAGCTGTTCCTTTGTCCGTTGATCATAAGGTAATTTAGTAGCTTCATTTTGCTATTGTAACCTTTATTTATTTTTCTTTTTTTTTTACAATACACATTTTTACGTATTTATTGGCAAAAAATAGAAATTAAAATCATATCATAATCAACTAATTACATCTATTAATATTAATCATGACAATTAAACTAGATAATATTATGAACATAACTCGGAAGAGATTTCCTTAATAACCTAATTAACCGATTATGATTAGATAGGATAATCTTTCGTTCCATCAACCAAATATCATATGCCTCATGAAGGCTTAACATAGAACAAGAATAAATCGATAAGATAATTATAGAAGTTAGTGGAGTGGATTTGGATCCTTAAATATCCCAATTTTATTAATTTTTATTATGCTTTTGGAATAATTTGCTTATATTTTTTATATTTTTGATGGATCATTGAGGATTTTCAATGTTCATCACATATCATCAATAATCTTCCCTCTTTAGTAAATCATATTTTATACATCATCTTATATTCATGTCTACGTATTCTATAAATAATCAAATTTACTTTCTTGATTTTTTATTTTTATTTTTATCTATCAATGTCAAAATTAATAAGCATAAATACATGTCTGTCCGTATCTTATATACGATCAAAAGAAAGAATATGAATAATATTTACAAAGTCTATTTTGATAATTTAAAATAACTGAATATATATTCTATGTGATGATTATTGATACGATGAAAATGTGATTCCCAAGAGGTATAAGAATATGAAATATGTATTATTTTATGGGAAAATTTTAAAAATATCATAAATAAATAGAAAAAATTCTAATATTCTTAGTTTTTTTTAAAGAAATTATAAAAATATTGAATTTTTCAGATATTATTACATAATAAAAAAGTAAAATCAGTGATTTTTCTTTTGTAATTATCTCATATTTTATAGACCAAGAAATCAAAGTTTTAAAGATAGAAAAAAAGGTACTGTTTAAGTATATTGTTGAAGAAAAAAAAGAATTCAGGTTGGATTTGGATATTCTTTGATCATTTACCTAATCTTTTATTTTATTAATATGTTTTTTTTATTTTACGAAAACTAATTAATGAAGTAAATTATAATGTATATAAAATTAAAGCATTCAATAATTTATAATTGAATATAAAATAAATCACACAAAGAATTATTTATACAAAATCTCTACACAAGTTTTATGTTTATTACTCATTTTGTTATTAGTGATAAAGCTACGATAATTAAATAATTCTAGAACCCATATTTTCTGTCATTATATATATATATATATATATATATATAATGAATTAATTATTTAATTCTTATTCTTACATATAGATTAAATTAATAAACATATTACAAGTAAAATTAAATAATATTAATAACATGAATTTCAAATGATAAATATATTATAAATTAAGTTTAATGAATTTATAGTTTTAATGATTTTTTTAGTTAGATGTATATTATGTCTATGAGTTGATGTATATATTTAATTAAACTAAATATAAACACCTTGTGTTTGCAAAGCCCGACCGACCGGATGAACTGGAGAGAGTTGAAGCTGCAGGTGGACGAATTATCAACTGGAATGGTCATCGTGTTCTAGGAGTCCTTGCCACTTCAAGATCCATAGGTATGCAGAATTCGGGCACCCTTTCCCCCTTTATATTGACCTAGTTTAGTTGATCCTTGTTTATTTAGTTGTGCAATTAATCTATATCCTTCACGATAATGATGTTAGTTGAAATATCAATGTCTTATTTTGGGTCTTAAATTTTTCAAGATTCCATAAAGTTGTTTTAAACTATTCTTATCTTGTTTGAAAAATTAAATAAAATTTATAAAGTTTTATTATTTTCAACATTAAAAAATCAAATAAAATATTAATTTAAACCTTAATTTCTAAACAACAAAAAACCTTACCAAAGTGATCAAAAAGAAATATCAATTTAAAGCATTAAACAAAAATTAAAAATGATCTCTAGTGCTATTTATCTGTAGATTATTGATTGGCTTTCTACACGAACATAATCATGCATGAAATGACTGATCGTATAAATCATTTTCGCACATTATTATTATTATTATTTATTTGTCAAAACGATGAACTAAAAGTCCCCACATATGGGAAAATATCACCTTATATGTTTGAGAAATGATTAACTTTGTGAATAATATGAAAGAAATCATGTAAATAGGAGAAAATAATCATGATGAGTTTCATTGTCTGTATCGTGAACCTTCTTTTACAAGTGGTACGTGAAGAGAATTAATGCAAACCAACCTCTTACATTAGATAGTGTTCAATACGTACTATGGTTGATATCTAAATCGTACAATCGACTGTTGGTTTTTAATTAAATCATTTCATATAAAGTACTATTCATACGATTTGGTTTCATCAATTACATGATACTGATATGCTTTAGCGTGTTTGTCACTTGTTCTAACGCTTTTTTCCCATCATGTAATTATATAATCTTAATAAATGTCATTTACATGATATAATCATATTTGTTTTAGAATGAGATTATGATAAGTTGAAAAAAATGATATTTAGATAGATAATATCTTTTTACGTCTAGCAAGAAATGACTTCGAAGAAGAATCTTGACAATAAGAGTATAGGAGATGTTGATGATTAATTGAAAGTATTGTAGTTTGTTGGTGAAGGATCTTCATAATGTTCATAAGGTTGGCCCTACACATGGATCATTAAATATGAATGTTCAAACATTCAATTTTATATGATGCATTAGTAAGGATATGAAACCGATCAAAATAAGAATCTTTATTATATGTTTGAGAACTTGACCGATAACACTGAATCTTAATAATGTATTAAGTGAGATTAGTGTAGAGTTCAACGTATGAACTGCAATATCTCCTTGTGGATGCAGGTGATCAATATCTGAAGCCATTTGTGATATCAAAACCTGAAGTAACGGTAAATAAGAGAACAGAAAACGATGAGTTTCTGATACTAGCGAGTGATGGGTTATGGGATGTAATATCCAATGAAGTTGCATGCCAGATTGGGAAGAAATGTTTAAATGGTCGAATGAGAAGAAAATCCCAACCACAAGTTCTAAGTAAAGGTCGTGCAGCTGAGGCCGCAGCAATTCTAGTCGACCTAGCCATCGCTCGTGGTAGCAAAGATAACATTAGTGTCATAGTGGTTGAACTCAAGAGCCGCTGTTGATATTTTTTTTTGGAAAAAACCCAACAAGATCAATCTCATCTTGATAAAACAAAAATACATGTGGGGTTCAATCAGAAAAATCTACATGGACAAAAATCGTCCAGTTAAACGAGATCATACAGTATGATAAGAAAGAAATTAGTATGAGATTTTTGGGAGTGGTAATAAGCCTATTACAAACCATTGAAATGTATGAATTCTTTCAAACTCCTCCCAAAAAGCTCACTTCGACCATCATGTGGATGTATATTTCCTCTTTTTTAATTTTCCCACGTTCTTACAAATTTCTCCGTGGAATAATAGTATCTTCCATTCTGTTGTCCAATCCGACCATGCTTTGAGTTGACGTACTTGATCCGATAATTAATAAAGTAATGTCGTCAATTATTGGATAATCTTCAATGGAAATAATTAATTGGTTGATTTTCTTCGTTAATTTCTCTAATTCGGATATTCCCAGTAAACATTTGCGATGTACTTTCTGCTATTTGAATCTTACTTTTTTAGAACGTCATTCAACTTTTGTTTCGGACATCACATAAGCCGTCAAAGGAAAAGCACGACTTCAAGTCCATGTGTCTGATGCCCACTATCTTGTACCGAATTTAAGGATGGGCCATCCTCTGAAATAATATAAATATGCATGAAATGATAATATTTTTTTTAAGAAAAAAGTGTAATAGTGGGTGAAGCAAAAGAAATCATGAATGAATGGAAAGACAATTAACTGTGTTTATATAAATAAGATTCAAACTATATATAAAAATCTGTATTTGTATAATAAAGATTGACAAAACAATGTACAAATGTAATCACCACAAATAGTAGATGAAGACCATTAACCATGCTTAAAATTCTTTGTTGGCGTAGTTTGAAATTTTAACTTGTAATTTATGCACAACAATGGAATACAAAAATTGCAAAAAGATATATTACATCTAATGCTCTTATTCGGCTGTAAAATCCGGTTCTGCAGGTTTCGGAAGTAGCATAGGCGGAACTCTCTCCAGCAACCTCGCCTTGCGAGTGCCCGTACGCCGTAGCGCACGAAGTGCGTTAGCCGCAAAGCGCGAGGCGTATATAGTGGCGCCTAAACTTGGTGAATTTCCGCTCGTATTGGCTAATGCATCTTGCAACCTATTCTCTTCTTGGCGAAGAGACTCTTCGAGCTTCTTTTTACAATATCGTCGCCAAGCAGCTTGTATAAAGCACGCTGCCCAGGTCCTCCATTGCTGTGAGCAAAACCTGAAAGTGTGGCGGAGTTGCTTACTGTGAAGGCGCCGGAACTGGGATGCAACGAACTTGAAGTCATCGGCCATTAGCGCAAAGGCTTCAACTTCAGTCAGCGTTCGAACAGTTCGCGTTGAGATTGGAAGATTTGATGAGGAGTTGGGATCTAAGGCCCATGTCAGCAGTTCCTCTCCACAAAAATCACCAGCCTTAAGGTATTCAGAGTTGAAGAAGCCAGTTCTTCCACCATTAGTGGTCATGGTTAATAACTTGCCTCTCATGATAAAGAGCATCTCGTCAACTGGGTCTCCCTCTCGAATGATGTAACTTTGCTCCGTGTAGAGAGCCGGCTTGAGACGATCACACATTGCATCGAGAAGTTGCTCGTCCATTTTTTCGAACATAGGCACCTGTGAAGATACACCCAGGAATTGTGAATATTAGGATGTAAAGCTAACGAAAGATTAACTTGCATGTCAACGAAGACTCACCCTCATAAGCAAGGCCAAGCAGAGATGACGTTTTATGTCCCTTCTAAGGTCTTTCGGTAGATTGCAGATCAGATTCTCTTCATCAACTCCTCTGGTTTCTTGCCATTTGTATTGTTCATGGCGTCTTATTCTTTCCCTCAGATTCTCAGGAAGCAAGCGATGAGACATCCACTGTTCTGCATCACGTCTCTTAACTCTCATTTCCTCCAACCTGGTCGTTGTCGATTGCAAATATGTCTGTTTCCCAGCAACCCGGTTCATAACACCGAATTATAACTTTAAACATAATAGTATAAAGACAATTACAAATCAAAAAGACAATGTACCTGCATATTTCCAATGAGAAAGGAAAACAGCACCAAGCCAAAGATTGAAATGAAAACTGCAAAGCAGATTTCCCAGACAAAAGTACTTGTTTCAAGGTTCTGACCAAGAGAGCTGTCAGAAGGAGTAGGGAAAAATATCAGATCACCCTCCAAATAAAGATATCATTCAGGATCAGAAAATCTTCAATAGGAATTGAATTGGAGACTGATTCAAGGAGCAAAATGATCTTACATACCTCAAGTTCCTCAGGCCCCACCAGAAACAGTAAAAGAACTTCTTCGGAAAATCGTTAGATGCCACGACACCAGATTGAAGGGCGTCGAGGAATATTCCGAAGTTGAAGATATCTGTGTCTGGTATTTGAACAGGGCAAGAGTTCTCCAGGAAAGTTTTGTTTGCTACTACTTGATTGCCACAATACAGAGACTCGCGCACGCAACCCGGATTATTATCACAAGCCTTTTTCCAGCATACTGTTTCCCTTTCTATGGAAAACAAGTACCAAAAGGCTCCAAGCACCTGGAATGATAAACTGGTCAATTCGTGAACAATGACAAGCAAATTTGTCATGCTGTAAACAATGACAGGAAACTAGAAGTCCTAAAAGCATAAATCATCAATGTCTTCCCCATATGGCACTTAAATCTGTAGAGGCAGATTTCAAAGAGAATACGTACAAATAGTTTTCCTTTAGACTTACATGACTGGCAAGCATGTAAAGAAACAAGTTAAAAGCAGCTCCAGCCCATGCAGTTTCTGTAAGTATGCCAGAAGTTCTTGTTACTTCCTTATACAATGGATAGATACGTATAAACCTTGGAACATACTGGAAGAGAACAACAAATTTCAACAAATTCTTCGTATTCAAAGATCTCGAGCCCTTTAGTCTTGGGATGATAATAAAAACTGCAACCTATGACAGAGCAGTACATCAGAAACCCACAGAAATCATCAAACTATAATATAAATATGATAAATATGTCCCACTCATGACTCCACCATAAGGGTCTCTTCACCAATAACTTTTGGAGTAGTCGAGGACGGATTCAGGGGGAGGGCAATGGAAGTAGTGTTCATTGCTATAATCAATCGCTGCTATAATCATTGATCCTTAGTGTTCATTGCAAGACCTAAGTGAAAAATATGAGCAAGGCAGAGCAGTTTCCCTCACCTGCGGAAGTGGAAGCACTGCAAGAATGTCGATTAGGAAATATGATGACAGATACCTCTTAGCAATTTCCATGGTATCTTCAACCAAAACACCTCTCCCAAATACTCGAGAAGAAGGAGCTATAAATCCGGTACGAAACTGAAAAATAATATGAATTATATAAAATATATCCGTGAACCAACGGAGTACACTGGCTGTAATCTCCATCTTCTGATCCAAATCAAGGCACTTTTCATCATCATCAATCACAGGAACATAAAAGAACAGAGGATCAAACGAAACTGCAATCAGACATGACAGTACAAATATCTTATTCCATCTCTGAAGAAAAGGCCCTTGTGGGTCGAGAACTTTACACCTAGAATTCAAGCCTTTGGCAGTGGATTTAGTGAATGAATGTGATCTAAGTGATTTTCCAATCCTTTTGAATCTCTCAGAGCCTGATTCCAATCCACTTTGAAACTTTTCAGACACGAAGCTTATTGTCGTCCTGAATTTTCCTGAATGTCTCCAATTACTTGGAGAATATGGTGAATCTGTACTTTTCTCTGACTTCCAATCCTGAAATCTGAACATATAATCAACCAGAAAATTCATTCTTTGCCATAAGATATGTTAACAATACCAAAGCAAATCATTAACAGGAAGAAGAACCAACTAACCTTACAAACTTCTCCTGAGGATTAATCATGCCTTGTTACTTGAATTTAATGTATTCCCCAACTTACAAAATTCCAGGAGAAAGAAACCAAAACCCAGTAAGCTTCTTCCTGCAATTCAGAGTAAAAACACGTTCTTTTCAAATCACAACATAGAAATGCAGTCCTTTTGCAGGTCAAATGCTGGTGATTGAAAATGGACATCAATAAAAAGAATGACTAAAAAGACAAGAACATAAATATCTCCGCGATCAAACATCCGTACAAACCTGGAACAATTACAACCCTAGCCGACTGGAAAGAAAAATACAAAATCCAAAACTGCACAGATTTTTGGAATTTATTTCCTTTTATTCTGAAAGCAAGAAACAAAATAGCTTAACCGTATCTAGTCCTTTATCTTAAAGTAAAAAACTGATTTCAGAAGCAGAAAGTGATGGCTATGGCTTATGAGAACGAGAAAACTCAAGGAATTGATGAAATTGAACAGGTCAACCAAAGAAAGGCTGAGAAAACATTAAAAAAAAAACATGAAAACCATGCCAAGTTTATTGTTTGTTTCTCAATCTCTTTGTTTCCCCTCCTCCTCCTCCTCCTCCTGCTGCTCCTTTTTCTTCTTCTTCTTTAGCTCTAATAGAGCGAAAAGGGAGATTTGCAGAAGAGGAAGATTCGTGGAAAGGACCAGTAAAGGCAAAGAAGACCGGTTCTTCGTTCTCTCGGTAGAATAAAATTGAACAGTGACTTTACTGTTGAAGGATGATTATACGGATGACCAATATGATCATTAATAATTAATAATAATTATAATTATAATAATTAATTGTGAGTTGGGTCCTACTCTTTGACTTTTCTTCGCTTTGGTTCGCCAAATTACTGTTTATGAACGGAGCACCAACGGAGTTAACCATTTCGTTGTCGCTACAGAAATGACGGGATATAGCGACGAATTTTTGGTCGTTAAATGTAATCAAACACGACGGTTGGAATCATAACGGTCTGTCTGAATTATAAGATTAACTGTGGTTTATTAATTTGAATTTATTTTTCTTAATAAAATAACTATCATGTTTTTAATGTTAAACTATAAAAATTTAATTTAATTTAATTTAATTTTCTTAATTAATAAAATTTAATTTTATTAAACTATAAAAATTTATCATTTAATTAAAAAAATAAAATAATTTAATAGTTTTATAAAGGATTTGAGTTCTTGCTTAAAAAGTTAATATTCAAATTTATTGTAAAAATATCATTAAAACAATAAATTCCATTTATTTAAATAATAAAATTTGAAATTTCTATAACTTCAACAAATTTTATGAATTTTAAAAATTATATATTTATATTTCATAAAATTCACATTTTTCCAATAAAAATGACCTCAATATTAAAATCTTTTTATTAAATATTAATGATATATATAAAATATATCAAATTATTTAATCTCACAAATAATTATACATCATTATAATTATATTTGGGATTCGATTCTTTAAACAAATATGATTGGAGGGCCAAATGCCATCAATCAAAAAGTCAAATTCCATCACTAATAAATCTTATAATAAAAGTGTCACTAAAAATAGGTATTAACTAAAATTATATTATATTATCATTTACAATTAAGCAATTTTAGTTGATTATCAATCATGAATGGATAAATTTCAATTCAATTTAATTTTAAAAAATTTAAATTTAAAATTATTTAATTTTACTTTGATTTAAGGAAAATTAAATATTTCAATTTAAAAATTAAAAAATTAAAGTAAATTAATATTCAATTTTAATTCAACCTATGAGAAGCTTTGGTTGCTAAAGATGATCATACTTTTGTGGCGAAAAAACAAAGATTCTTGTTGTCAGCCAGCTGGAATATATTATTCATAACAGCTAGTATTAGATGTTGATAAAAAATTATATATATATATATATAAGTATTATTATTTCCGTCCAAATTATTCTGGATTTCTTATCATAATTGCTTTCATTCTAATACAAAAATACGTCATTAAAACCAAAGATATCGATTTTATATTATTTCAATTAATTTTAATTTATATAAAAATATGTTAATTAAATTTGGATAATTCTTTAAAAAATAACGTTAATTTATTTGTGAGGTCCACTCAGACAACAAGCTATACAATTTATGATGGAAATTTACCCGCATGGATGTAACTCAGTTGGTACTCGAATTATAGAATTGGTATCAAGTTTCAAGGTTTGAATCTTGATAGCTGCAATGTGAAAGTTACATCCTATGGGTGAGCTTCTTATATGCATCAAGTATATGGATCTCTCATCTAAGAGCCCGTTAGGTATCGTAATTTAACTTCTTCGGATCAGGATGTGAGAGCCCTTGGGGTGACGAAAATTACCTTTTACTATCATAACTGAAATTCGATTTTGCAGCGTTCAGGCAAGAGAGAGAGAGTGTGTGAGGGCGTCACTAATTATTTGCCACGGTAAGGCAAGTCCCTTTGAGGTGATTTCCTTTGTCCTTTGTAGGAAAAAGGGTTTTCATATAATTACTTATTTATTTATTCGTTTGTTCCCTCTTTTTTTATAACTTCTGTTAATATATCATACAATTCAAATATTTAAAATTATGAAAGTATAGATGAATTTTATATTATTTTTTAAATTAAATTAATCAATATGATATTTTTAAAATTAAAATTTTATTAAAAAATAATTAAATTTTATATTATATTAACTAATTTCATTAATATATAGATATGTAAATTTGGGGGGTGCTTGCTATATATCTGGGATGTTGTTGTCTCACTTGCCAACTGACCAAGAAGCAGAGGCAGCAGCCAGAAACTACAGAGACAGCTCCCAAAGTTGGGACTTTCTGACAGCATAACATGCGAGAATCCCATTGTAATAATAGGGCAGATCCAGCCAATCCCACCGTATCTATAAAAGCTACTGTTTAAGTTGCTTGTCCTTCAATTGGCCGATCCATCCTTTGGTACCAAAAGGTGATATACCCTCACCCCAAGGGCGCCGATCCATCCTTGAACCATTTGCATGCACCACAAATTAAATCCCATTTTCATCATACTTTATATGGAAATCAACATTTTACAAAAGCTTAACTTGAATTGTGTTATGTTGATTAGTCTAATCCACACAAAAAAATCATTATCAATTTATATATTTTTTTATTAAATTGGATAAATTATTTTTAAAAATATAAAAAAAATGAAACTAATCATTTTCAAATCGATTATGAAATATATTATTTATGAAGATGAAATTCTTCTAATAAATATTTAAAATTATTACAAACATAATACTCGAAATCAAAATACTTAACATCTTTCTTAATTTAACGGTAAAATACTAAATGCAAAATGCTAATCATAAAATACTAATTACTAAGCCTAAAACCCTTAAATCGACAAATTATTAAATATTAAATGCTAGAATATTTACGTTATATCATTATTTAAACTGCATTACGTCATTTTTTTTATATTAATGTTTTCTTACATATTTGCTATATTTTTATTTATCTAGCTAATTTATTTATCTAGTTATTTTAGTAATATTTATAGCTTTTTGCTATTTTCTATTTTTAAATTCATCTATAATAAAATTATACATTAAATTTAAAAAATAATTAATCCATATATTTTTCTAAAAATTGTAATGTGAAATTCAAACGTAACATTTTGACTGTTTTATTAAGGCAACATTATTATTATTATTATTATTATTATTATTATTATTTTCTAGATGTTATTGGTATAAAAGAAATAGTAGATCAACTTAACTCAGGGGAGGTTTAAGAAAACCCTAACCTAGAGTTAAAAATTAACCAGAGTTAATTTATGAACCCGATTAAAGAGTTAAACTTTAACCATGGTTAACTATTTTCTATTTAAAGTGTGGACAAAGGTTAGCAGTTAAGTGGGAGAGAGAATAAATAGCATGTTAACGAAAACAAAATGCATTTAAAATTATTTATTAGATAAAATAATAAAATATAATATATTATTACTTTAATTCATAAATCAAAATCCAATGCTTTTCCTTTTCTGTTTTGCTGAAAAAATAATCCATATTTAATATTTATTCAGCCACTGACCCTTTTTTTGTCCCATAATTTTGTGGCAAGTTTTGTGAAATCTTCAGGTTAAAATGGGATTTTGAGAAAAAAAAAAAAAAAATCGTGCTATTGGTCTCTCACACTTCAAAAAATTTCTTGAGCCGAAGAGACTTTCCTTGAACAGGTATTCAACTTTATTCTTTTTCCATTTTCGACCCCAGTTTTTTTGAATTTGCGCGTATGAGATTGTGAAATCTAGGGTTTTCAGTTTGAACTCGATTAGATAGTTCAAATGGTGATATTGACTGTTACAGGTTTATCTTCACACTTTCTTTTACTGTAGATCTATGAATATGATTGTTGCTTAATTTGTATTTTGTTAAATTTATTTTAGCTGTTTTTTATTATTCTTGATCATATAGTTTGAAGTGCTTTGCTTATTTTAGATTGAGAATTTAGCTAGTTTCATGGAGTAATGTGATAACTTGCGTGGAAATTTAAGAGAAGTTGCAATCTGAAGTTTTCAGCTGAGTTGAGGTTATGATCAAGGGAAATCAGTATAAGTTTTACCATTGTAGATTCTCTTGATCTCTGTAGTTGAGGGGAAAAACCAAAGGAAAAAGGAAAATGAAAATCAGAAAATGAATTCATGTACATTTCATGTTTACTTGAAGAGAAAGAACGTTTGTTTAGAGAAAGAGGAAGTTTTACAACATTGCAAACTCTCAAAAGATTCTCTTCTCCTCGTCTTTATTTTATACGAAATGCTAAAACTGAAAACATGTCTAGATGCTTTCATACTTATTTAAATTCTGTTAGATTAATCTTCAGAAATATAAAGCAAGATTCCATATTTCTCTTATTTAACAAGCATGGAACATGTCTATTGTCTGTGAGGTTTGATAATATTTTTTCTTCAACTTTGGTTAGCTTGTCATATATGTATGTTTTTGGTTTGCGAGCAAATGCATCACTGTATGATCATCGTACTGTTTTCCTATGGTTAGTTTGTTTCAAAATTGCATGCGGTTGGGCTATCAGCATTAAAAAAGAAATGGAAAGGGAAAAGGAAAGAGATTTAGGCCTCTTTCTGTTGAAACTGGTAATGCTATTAGTGAACTAGAGAATATTATATTAATTTATATGCTTTGGAAGGCTTCACTTAATGATCGTTCCTTTCAGTTTTCTTTTTATTGAGATAGCTGCATTTTCTTTAATCAGGTCAAACAATTGAAGATACTGTTTCTTTGTTTTGAAGTATGAAAAATCCTCAAGCTGTGGACACTTATCCTTGAATTTTAATCACGTATCACAACGAGAGGAAGAATTAGTTATACATAGGGAAATATGGAGTGTAATAAAGATGAAGCAGTCAGGGCTAAGGAAATTGCTGAGAGGAAGTTTACAGAAAGAGATTATGCTGGGGCAAAGAAATTTGCTTTGAAGGCCCAAAACTTGTATCCTGATCTTGAAGGTCTGTCTCAAATGTTGATGACATTGGATGTTTACGTCTCTGCAGAGAAAAAAACCATTACTGGTGAAGTTGATTATTATTGTGTGCTTGGTGTAAGCCCTTGGGCCGATGAAGAGACAGTCAGGAAACAATACAGGAAACTGGCCCTTATGCTTCACCCAGATAAAAACAAATCTTTAGGTGCAGATGGTGCATTTAAGATGGTGTCAGAGGCATGGAGTTTATTGTCTGACAAGGCTAAGAGACTTGCATACGATGAGAAATTGAATATGACGAGATCTCAACAGAGAGTTTCAACTCACAACAAGACACCGGCTTCTAAGGGCTTTCACCATAGTGGCAGTGCTGTAAATTCAGATGCAAAGAACTTGGACAAAAATGCTCGGAGTGGAACAACCTCAGTTTCATCTTATTCTTCAAAACCTGATACCTTTTGGACGATCTGCAACAGATGCAAGACACAGTATGAATATTTGAGGATATATCTAAACCACACCCTCCTATGCCCAAATTGTCACGAGGCTTTTTCTGCTATTGAGAAGGCTCCTCCAAATGTTATGAAGCCATCCAATTATTCTTCTCACCAAAAGCATCATTCAACACATAATGCCATGAACAGTAATTTGTTTAATGCTGTAAATGCGTCCAATCGCTCAGACCAGCAGAATCATTTTTCTGGAGCAACTGTCGCTAGAGGGCTAGGTCAGCAAACACATCAACAAGCAAAGAGAGAGCACAATGAAGCGAAGGCATCTGCTGAATGGAGGGCTGGTCATAGTGCACCGGGGGTTGATCAACTCTTTAAAAGGAGAAGAACCGAGGAAACTTGCATGAATACCTTTGGAGCTCATGCGGGGAATGGAAGAGTAGACTTAGGTCGTGCATCTGATCAAAGAAAGGGCTATTATGAGACAGAAAGAGTCCATGGTTTTTTTGGTATCAACACTAAGCCTAACAGTAAGAGAGAGTTGTCACTTATGGAACTACGAAAGATGTTGATGGACAAAGCACGGCAGAATATCTGTAAAAAGCTTGAAGAATGGGGATTGTATCAAATAAAACTGGAAGAAAATAAAAAGCAGAAAAACATGTTCAAGGATGGTGCTAGTATCCATAAGAAGCTTGATAGTTCTGCTGATATATACAGAAACAGAAAAGAGCCTTTCTCAGACTTTTCATCTGATGAATCAAGTGCAGATGCTGCTGCTCCAGTGGTTATTAATGTCCCAGATTCTGATTTTCACAATTTTGACTTGGATAGAACAGAAAGTTCATTTGAGGATGACCAGGTTTGGGCTGCTTATGATGAAAATGATGGGATGCCTCGTTACTATGCTCGAATTCACAAAGTGATGTCTTTGAAGCCTTTCAAGATGAGGATCAGTTGGCTTAATCCAAAAGGCAACACTGAATTCAGCTCCGTAGACTGGGTAGGTTCTGGTTTTCCGAAGACTTGTGGGAATTTCAGGGCTGGCAAACCTGAAATCAGTGAAACATTGAATTCTTTCTCCCATAAGCTTAAATACATAAAAGGCACTCGTGGGGCCATCCGCATACTTCCAAGTAAAGAAGACGTGTGGGCTCTTTACAAAAACTGGTCTCCAGACTGGAACCAGCATACTCCATTTGAAGTGGTACATCAATATGACATGGTGGAAGTGCTTGATGACTATAATGAAGAGCAAGGTATATCTGTAGCGCCTCTTATTAAGGTGGCTGGTTTGAAGACGGTTTTCCAAAGAAGTACGAACCGCGATGACGTGAGGAAGATTCCAAAAACAGAGATGTTTCGCTTCTCTCATCAGGTCCCGTATCATCTGCTTACAGGCGAGGAAGCTCCTAATGCTCCACAGGGTTGCCTGGAACTGGATCCAGCAGCTACTCCTTTGGAACTTCTTCAAGTATTTTCAGAAGTTAACGAGGCGGAAACGTTGGATACTGATTTGAAACCCGACGAAGCTGTATTACCCGGTTCTAAAGAAACCAAGGTTAATGAAATGGTGGAGAATGCCTGTGAAGCCATGGATGGGGAGACAATAGAAAGTTGTGAGCAAGCCAATGGTGATCGATAAGATTGGTAGATTACATGGTTGATGGAACTACCGTTGTAGATGATCCAGAAAAGCTGAAACATTCCTAGTTGAAGCTGCCCAACATACACCGACATAGGCAAGTATTATTCATTTTGGCCCTTTTGTTGAGGCTGAGCCAAATTGTAGATGCTATTTTTGCACCATATTGGATCAGCTAATTCTCCCAAGTATTCATTTTTGGATAAGATGACAATTGAATTGGAGATATAGAAGAAGGAATATATTATAATGCTTGACCAGTCATCCATTTTACTTGATCACCATTTTCTTCTCCCCCCTCATCTCCTAGTCTTAAAACGACGAGAAAATGTCCTACTCGAGGGCAGTTTCTCTTACAGTAAATAATCAGCCATTTTGGGTTCCTTGTCTTTTTGAATTTGCTGCCCAGAATTCACGACGTTCTTTTCTATTCTTTGGGTTTAGCCCATTTTACATTGTAAGAACGGCAAATGGGCTAACCGGGAGGAATCGAGGTGTTAAAACTTCTAACTTGATTCAGTTTCCTTCATTAGTTTGACAATTGATTGGATTTTGTCTGTTTTTGAAACGTATGCAAGTTTAGAATCAGCATTATCTCTTGAAAATCAAATTCCGTTTTCAGTTTGTAATTGCTGGTTATTATAACTCAGTTTGGAGAGGGTGGAGCCCCAAGGCAAAAGAGATTACTATATCTTTGCATTTGCAGATCCCTCATCCTATATTTTAGTATTAGAATATAGGCCAAAACAAAGAAAAATGAAAAAAAAAAAAAACTATTTATTGTCATAATTTATTACATAAAAAACAAAGGGGTCCATTTCCATGTCATTTTCACAGCATTAAATTTTACCATATACAACTTCAAGATATTGACAGATCCCCACTGTCTTATATTCACATTAATTTAAATTAAAAAAAAAAAGTTAATTTGATAATTAATCAATAACAAAATAACTATATTTTAAATAAATTATTCATAATTAAATATTCTGAGAATAAATATATTTTAGAAATAAAGTGATAGAAACAATTCATTCATCTAATTTAAAATTGTTTTAAAAATAGTGATTTTTGTTTCATAAAATTTTAATAAATTTGTGTTAAATTTTCCTTAAATTATATATTAGTTTTTTTATTTAACACATTATTTTAAAAATAATTTTGTTATTTACAAGATAATTTTGAAAATGCAATATTTTCATAATTTATTTTGGGTATTTTTAAAAAAAATTCAAAAATATATGAATGCAGGAATAATAAATTGGTTTGTTATTGAAAGTGTGAGGTCTCTTTAGAACATAATATTCCAACTAGTTTGGCTTATTGTCAGGGGAAGACAATAACCTAATTTGAAAAGGGAAACTTCATGTATTCAAGCTTTCAATCTTTATACCATTGAGAAGGAATCCATTACTTTATTTTATTTTATTTTATTTATTTTCATAATTAAAAAAAATCATCAATTATAATATTCCATGTCATTTAAAAATATTTATAAAACCTTATTAACTTTTATTGATCAATAAAAACATAGGAATATCAACATGCAATTCAATTGATATTAAAGTTCTAGAATAAATAATTAAAAAATTAAATTAATTTAAATAAATATTAAATATTGATTCAAATCAAATGTATAACACACCCTATTTACAATTACAAATTATCTAAATTACAAATGACCTTAGTTTGATTTATATCATTTGAAATAAGATATCTTATGATATATATATATATATATATATATATATATATTTAATAAAATATTTTATTTAATTTATAAAATTAGAATAAAATATACACATTTCTATAAGAGATTTGAAATACTTATTTTCAAATGAAATTTTAAAATATTTCATTTTTAATATTTATAAAATTTAATATTTATGTATTTTATATATGATGTAATTTTATTAAAGTCATAAATACCCTAAAATAAATAATATATTTATTAAATGTATATATTTTTAAAATATAAATATTTAAACAAGATGTCCATAATTTTACATAGCTAGCTAGTTGGTCTAGCTATTGTTCAAAGATCCCACTTTGTGCTCTCTAATGGAGCAATCACCTGATCTTGGATGCACACCAATACGGTGGTGCTCGATTATACAACCAATTACAAGAGCAAGATTTTGGTACTGAAATGAAACGTGTCCTCAAATGGTTGATTTTGTTCTCTTTTCACGATGTCCTGAAAGTGGGTTCAAATATGCGAGTATAAATATGCTTTATAAGAGGATGCCCAGGAAAAATTTAACTTGTTACACATCAGGATTTGACAAGTGTCAGAATCTGGTAGAATGTGTTTGGTCTTTTCCAGAGAATCATACCTACCTGCTTGGTCTATAATACGGGAAAAATCTTTGGCCTCCTATTACTTTTCTAGTAAAACGAGTTCGCTTCCACAAGCATCCTCTCCCCTTGGATTTATCGATCCATTCATTCACTTCAGAGACAAAATATAGTTATTTTGGTTGTATTTGGTTAATCGATATTTATTATAAATACGATGATCGATAAGTTAAAAGTGTTTCATTTCTCTTATATTGTAATGTAATATATATATATATATATATATATATATAGATTGAGAAATTAAAATAAAAAAAAATATTCATCTTAAATGAATTTACGAGCTTATTACTTAAATGCTTTCAGTAATTATATGGTGTACACTGGACTATCCAATACTACGTTTGTAATGTAATGTAATATATATATATATATATATATTTATATAATAAATTTAGAGGGTTTTCTTAAAATTTATAAAGAGAAGAAAAGGATTTATTTTGGAAAAGGAAGGAAGCTGATTGGTGGTGATAGCCGTTATTGTTGGTCCATATAGCAATATGGTTGCTTTACTTCAAGGTTCGAATTCGCATTATTCTACATTTCTACTTTTTGCATTTTTCTTTCCACGTTTGCCCTTTCTCTGCCATGCCTTGCTCTTGAAGGGAGCCGAGGGTATTTACGTCATACCGATAACTTGGCGCAAAAAAGCTAACGTGATAGCATTTTAGTAATTAAACTGAATTTGAAGGGTCGCAGATAAAAAATTGTTTTCGTTTCTTTTTGACGTGAAGTGCTTTTATTTTTAATTTTATTCAGGAGGAGATTTTAATTTACACTGATAGATGAAAGATGGATAGGAAGAGGGTGAGATTCTTCCATGGCTGTCGCGTACGCTTTCTCTTCTCCGCTCCTTCTCAATAGGAAAACTATTGGATAAAGCTAAGAGCAATCGCACACTACAACATCAGCCGGCGATCTGAGTCCGGCGAGATAGAAGGTGGATTGCAGTGCTATTTTTCTTCCTTTTGGTGCCATGTTTGTTTTTGGAGGGAGAGAAAGATAAGGACGTGTTTGGCTCGAAAAGCAACAAAGTAAGTGAAAGAAGATAGAAGGAGAAGAAGAGGCGAAAATGAATGATGAAAGGAGCAATGGAGATGCAGCGGAAGAGAGTGAATATGTAAGGAGACACCATAGACATGATGCTGCTGATCATCAGTGTAGTTCTGCTCTTTCTAAGCACATAAAAGCTCCTGTTCATCTCGTTAGTAATCTCCTTTAATTTTTCAACCGTTTTCTTTTACCTCCGTTTAGTGATCTTGCTAATTTGTCATTCATTTTACTGGTTTCGTTTCTTCAACTATCCAGATCGAATTAATCATCTCTGCTTTTTTTATTTCTTTTAATCATCCTTCTTTCTCAGTGGTAGATCACTCGTGCTTAGATTGGTTAATATTGGATTGCATGCAGAGAAAGACGAGGAAAACAGAAGATGCCGATTAAGTGTTCAGAATTTTCATAACTAAACTATTTGGCGTTTATTGATGAGATTACATGATTATCATAAAATCTGCAATGTTGAGTAAAACAATCTTTGATTTGTTATAAGTAATTAAAACAAAATTTGTTCACTAAAATCTGATTAAAACGAACTTTAAAACTTGCGAAATTCACGTAATTTGATCTGGTTTGAATTTTACAAATTTTGTGAAACTCATTTGTACATATTTAACCTTTGCATTGCATTTGGATACTTTCACCGAAACAATAAGAAATCACAAATTTCCTTCACAATCAAAAGTTCTGAAATCTTTTGATGAATTCATTTTATTTGCAAATTAATATTTATTTGTAAATGTAACTCCTGTGGATAATTTTAATATAAAAATTTTAAGGTTCACTGATTTGTTTGTGAAATTGAGATGTGCAACATGAAATTACGAAGTTGAGATTCTTAACTGCTCTTTTATTTTTCCTTCCAACTAATTCTTGCGAAGGGTTTGGTTAGTATGCTGTAGAACGTTTGTTTGAAAAGAATGTGCATGTAAAGAATATCCACTATAACGATTAAGTAGTTGAACTGGAAACTTGTTTGAAGAAAAACCTTGGTTTCTAGTTTGTCAGGATGTTGACAGTTGCAATTCAAGGATTGCCTCCTCATTTCTGAATTTGATGTCGCCTTTCTTATCAACAGGTGTGGTCTCTGGTGAGGAGATTTGATCAACCACAGAAGTACAAACCTTTCATTAGCAGGTGCGTCGCACAGGGGAACCTTCAGATCGGATGCCTTAGAGAAATTGATGTGAGATCTGGACTTCCTGCCACTACAAGTACAGAAAGATTGGAGTTCCTTGATGATGACGAGCATATCCTTAGCATCAGGATTGTAGGTGGGGATCACAGGCTCAAGGTATGAAATCTCGTGACCTTCATCCTGTACAAGCAATAAGTTCCAGTCTCTGGTGAAGTGGCTGTTTTCAATTGTAGTACATTTGGGTACTATATTTGCCTTCTTTGTAAAGCAGACTCTAGGGCTTTACATGTTTTGCAGATCCTTGTGTTTTTTCTAGAGTCGATAAATGCTGCCTGTAGCACAAGTTTTTATTTCAAGTATTCGCACAACTTCTCGTGTTTTTTCATTCGCATTTTGGTTGTAATTTCTTAATATATTACTTTAAAGCTTAAAGTTCTGCAGACTTGGAAAAGCAACTTGTTTTGTTGTTTATGTTTTGTGCTCCAGAACTATTCTTCCGTCATCTCGCTGCACCCGGAGATCATCGACGGAAGACCGGGGACTCTAGTGATAGAGTCATTTGTAGTGGACGTGCCCGATGGGAATACTAAGGACGAAACATGTTACTTTGTCGAAGCTCTGATCAAGTGCAATCTCAAATCACTAGCTGACATCTCGGAGCGGCATGCAGTGCAGGATCGGACCGAGCCCATCGATTGTGCCTAAGGAATGTAAAGCGGAGGTTGGGCAGATACATTGGAGTCAATGGTTGACAAGGATGAAGCTTCCAGTGCTTTGCGATGACAGGGGGCCAACCGTTAAGGACTGACTGTAGTGCTTTCTTCCTTCATCCAGGACTGCAGTCTTCTTTGCTTTTGATTATGATGTATTCGTTAAAGAATTATTTGCAGGAAATCCCATCTTGTGAAAAGCTCAAGAACCATTTTATAAATGGCAGTATCTTGCTGGTGAATAACGAGAGTACTAAAACGAAAAAACAGAAATGGTACTCTTTATCCATCTTTCCCTGGAAGGACAAAGTGCTGTATTTTTATATGTTTTTCCCCTTGCATAAGTAAAGGGCAATCTAATGCCAATGGCTCATGACTAAATAGACTAGGGGAAGAAAATAAAGAGGTGAATACTTGGTACCAAAAAAGGGTGATGCCCTCACCCCAAGGGCCCCCACCGTCCGACCCGACGAGCATCGTGAGGGAGGGTAAATCATGGTATTCAGCGGCTTCCTAGACGGGGACCCAAGTCTTGATGCCCACAAGGAGTCCACCCAGAGGGCGTTACTCCCACACTGCGGCTGCCAAGACTCGAACCGTGACTTCTTGGTACCAACACCACGTCCGAGTACCAACTGAACTACACCCATGCGGTGAATACTTAATTTGGCAGGAAGGTGCTGTCTTGTTTTATGATCCATATAAACGTAAAATTCAATTTGAATCAGATAAATATTAAACCTTAAGTTCGATTGAAATTAGATTTAATAACTTGTGGTAAAAAAAAACAATCATTTTTATGTTGGACATTTATCAAATAATAAAAATGAAATCAGAATATTAGAGGAAGAGGTCGAGCCAGAGAAGCTGAGAGACAACGATAGAGCATTAAAACCAGACCAAGTACGATCAGTTGTCTGGTCTGTCCAGTTTCCACCAAGCTGGAACCGACTCTGACCAGGATCCACAGGTATTGTTCGGGTTTTGACCAGATCTAACCAGGTTCGGCCAGGTTTCCGCCGGGTCACAGAATAAGAAAAATTAGAGAGAAAAAAAAAAAAAAAGGCCATTGAGGTACTCTCATCATTCAAAATGTAAAAACGAATCAGCCCTAATTGCAAACTGACGTTGCGGGAGCGCCAACGTTGGGTGGTAAAATCCTCACAGCGAGTTTAGCACAGACGCCCAGTCATGAACCAGTTTCTTAACTGAGACCATAACTCGGTTAAAAAGAACAAAAAAACCTGGAGTTGGTATGAGAACCACCCGACCTATCAAAATTTCTGCTCCATCGGAACAGCTGTATAACGGAGAAAACAAAATTGGAAGCAGGTGGGGAAAAAAATTCGTACAACTAGAGAAAAGAACCTAACAAAATGAAAACTGTGTTTTCTTCTTTGGTTGCTGCAGTGTTATAGGGACGAGTAGCCGAGCCAGCGGCTGCTGCTTCGTCAAAGTTGATAGGAAAAGCCTAAGTGTTGTATCTGTACCGTCCCCAAAAATTTTGATTCCAAAAGCAGCATTTTTGACAACAAATTCGAATGGCTTTTGTCATGAGGTTGCATAGTGACGATGCAAAGCATACTTCACGACTTCGTAAAAGGAGACCACAATCCCAACCGATGGACCTGCCCGACCAACACGAGGTCCAACACCTGTGAATAGTGCCTTCATTCCTCCATCCCTGTTCCACTTCAACATCAGCTTTTTGACATATATAAATCTCCCATGCCTTGTACATGAGACTAAAAGTGCTTTCTCTCACAAACAAGTGACATACAAAAACCAATGGAGGCCTCAGGTTACAAATGAAACCTAAATATTATTCACAAATAAAACAAATCATATCCACCAAGTAAGAAGGGTACCTCCAAACCTCCACCAACACTCGTCCCGTTGTCATCCTCAAAGCCCTAACAGGATCCGTCTGAAAGTCAAGAAAAAGATGCCAAATTTATCAAAAACTTTCCTTGTGAAGGAAGAATGTCAATCTCCACTACTATTTTCTCCTCCTTTTTCTTCCTTAAAAATATTCAAGAAAGCAACAGCTGAAAAGAACTACATCTAAATAACAAGAGATTGTACTTAAAACATCTGCTGTCTACATACCAATCAACAACACCACAACTTTAAATGACAAGTAGGATAGAAGAGGTAATAACCTGTATCTGTCTTCGAGTTTTGGCAACATCTAAAGGACAGGTAGCCGCAGCAGCTAGACTTCCTGCAACAAAACCAGCGGAAAAGTTTGCTCCAAGAACATTTACACCACTGGATTCGTCACCAACCAAACCTAATAGTCTTCTCCTGATCTATACCCAACAGCAAGAAGAAACTGTCATATTTCACCAGAACAAAGTAACAAGCAAGTATGAGGCCATCTAATAAAATCTAATAACAAAGCAAAATGCAACATCGGAAGTTCATTAGAGACAATTAAGCAGTTAGGTTCTTACTGGCTCAAGAGTTGACCAACAAATGGCAGAGAATGGTACGTCACGAGCAAGCTGAGCCCCCATTCCAGTCCATAGCACACGGTAGCCACTCACTGCAGCAGTTAAGTTGGTCAACTAGAATTAGAAAATAGCGACCAGTTTTCCATGTGTCAGCAATAACAATACATCTTACCAAGCATAGACACCCACAGTTCTTAAACCTAAAGAAAAGCACTCGTCAATTAGATATCCAACCATTTTATAGTTCCAAAACTGAAATAATGAATAAATTGGCGTTGGCAATAAAAATCCACTTCTCTTATTTAAATATTCATTAGGCTGGACTTCTGTTTTTTTTTTATTCAGTTTCCTTCATCCAAAATGTGCAAAGAATTTTTTTTAAAAAAAAAGACTAACATGTGTGATGATAGAATGAACTTACAGTTGTTTTGTATATTATTCGTACTCCTGACATGAGAGAGAAAATCTACAAGAGTTTGCAATATCCCAGGAGGTTTCATGCCCGTTTGGGCCGCTTTAAATGCCTACAATAGTAATTACATGGTTAAATAAGAATGTAACCAATGAAAATAAGAGAGGGAGTGAAGGAAAAGATGAAAAAAGATTACCATCAATAAAGACGTCCAAAAACTATCAATATTGTTTCAATATATCATGTATGGTACTAGAAATAGAAAAGTCAAGAACCACTAAAATTATGGCACTTGTATTTCAAAACTTATACTTTCATAAAAAAAAACTAAGCAACCGACAAGGAGATCATGTATATCAAGTATCCTGGCCCACCTGCATGCGAGTTCTTGCAAGTTCAATGGGGTAGCAACTAGCACAAGCTAAAGAACGTGCCAAGGAACCTGCCACCAGAGGCACATATGGAGTTGCACCAGGAATTTTCTGACTAGTAAAATCCTCCATCCAGTTGCGAAAAAGATCATAACATGGTAGGTAAATTCCCACCTGATTTCGAATAAGTCAGGAAGATTGTCAATAAAACCTGGCTAAAGACAGTTTCGATAAATATTGATAAAGCATGTTATCATGGAACAAGGCCATATGGATTGAGAACCTCACCGTTGGTACAGCCAAAGCCAAACCAGCATTTGTGCCCCTCCATAGCCTAGCAATTCCTTCCTACAAAGGATCTCCCAGTAAAATATCAATGGATCAGGTCCACATATAAAACTTGCATAAAATTCTCTGTTGCAAATACAACTTAAAACTGTAACAAACGTCATAATCCTTTCAACTCATTGTGGAAAAAGTTGTGTTTGCAATAGCAACTGACCAGCACATTAAAACAATCGTATCTGCCCATCATAAATACACAGATTGATAAAAATGATTCACTTATAACAGGTAGAAACAAACAATAACTCAAAAATACCCCAAAAAGTAAAGAGGCAATCAACTAACCTGTCGTATGATTTTGTAGAAAACATCAAGTGTTCCTTTATAGTGAAAGCAATCAGGAGGACAAATCGAAACAGTTCCATGAACTCCAGCACGCGTGCATGATGGCGAACACCTTAAATCAGCAAACATCTGAGACCAACACCACAAACATACCAAATATTTCGAAATCAATTAAAAGGTGTTAAATTACAGAAAATCATGACATTGACAACTATCAGTAACATAAAAAGAAATAAAAATTATTAGGCATACCATGTTTGGCCCAAAATACGACATCCTACTAATGATATTACTCAGTGGGTGTGAGTATGGAACTCCAGCAGCCTGAGCTTGCAATCTCGTCTGCAAAATTAAAGGAGAAAATTGATTCCACGTTTCTCTATATTTTCTCAATCATTCAAAAGAAATTGCAAAAGTTGCAATACAATCAATATCATTTTTTTTTATTACCTTGGCAACATCCAGAGGATTAACAATAATTGCTGAAAGAAAGGCGGCACCAGCGGCAGAGAAAGCTCTTTCACAAAACCCTAATTTCCACTCCGTTTGACTATTCGACTGGTTCGGCTCATGAGTAGAACATGGAGGCTGTACTCCATCTATAGCCATCGGTTCCGGCAACGGCAAAACATGACCGCTTATTTCGGCCATTTTTACAGCATGCTCGGTAGAAGTGCTGAGCCATGAATCCCGAGTACGCGCCGCCTCCACCATCACCTTTGACCAAAAACCGATCAAAGTGATAAATTAATAACCTAAAATTGTTAAAAGTTAGGGATTCCTATTTTTCTTTCAATTTTTCCTCCTTTTTCTGTTAAGAAAGTCATTATAAAGCATATTCGCCCTCGTTCCTTGGAGAAGAGGGAAACTAGCAAACCCTTCTAGAGGTAACGTAAGGAGCCAAAACTTTTTTGTGATTTTAATAATTTTCAATATATACATGAATATATATATATAATAACAAAATCATTTTCATAGACAGAAATGTTACCGATCAAAATCAATGCAATTAGTACTAGTAAAAGCAGATTTTCAGGGGAAAAAATAGGAAAACAATTTCTTACCTCAGACGTCAGAGACCGGAAGCGGTGAAAGCAAATTCAGTGGAAATTTTGAATGGATGAAAGCAAACAGTGGCTTAGTAAATGGAAGAAGTGAATTTGGGCTTCTAGAGCTTTCTTTCAGTGGCGCACAACACGAGGCAAGACTGGTGGTCCGGAAATATGCGGCCCCGGTTTGAACCCGACACGTGGATTTTTCTTTTATGATAAATAAAACAAATTTTCAAAAATACCTGTTTAAATCTCGCTGCCCTGCCCTCTAAAAAATTGACGCTAAAAAGCAGAAATGTTTTTAAAATATTAGCATTTTTTAAAAATTATAAAAATAAATTAAACTTTAAAAGTATTTATAAAAATAAAATTTTTCCAAATTTTATTATGAAAAGCTTGTTATATAATAATAAAAATACTAAAAATAAAAAAATACAAACATGTAGTAATTTTTTTAAAAAGGATAACGATATTAAATTTTTAAAATATTTGTTATTGAAATAAAAATAAAAATAAAATATCCAAAAAATTAAGAGAACATGATTCGGTTTCTTCTATATCTGCTTTAAGATGTTAAATAAGTGAATATTTCTTTTTGGCAATTATCTATAGATGTTACGTTTTGATGAGGAAGATGGGAGAAGGAAGCCATTTTCAGCCTCTCTAAAGAGCTCTAGCTCAGGTTTCTTGGGATGATGTTTTAAAGTTGGTTATAAGTTGATATTAGATTTATCAAATAGAACTTCTTTTAGATTATTATAGGTTTGTAATTTAATTTGTTTTGCTATTTACAAGATATATAAATAATTACATGTTACACATCATACAACTGTGATTTGAGGATTCAATATCAAAGCAATAAGGATGTCTGGTGCCGTGCTTGGAATAGGGTGGCTCATCATATTCTTCCCATGGCAGGCCCAGCTATGATGGATATTGATGTTCTGCTGATTATTGAATTTGCAAGTTAGAGAACAGACGTTGGACAGCACAGATTGTGATCTGTCCTCGACATCCGTCCAACTCGTGAAGGCCTGTGTTCCATCTTACGGAAAGATGGGCTTCTGTACATTGCTTGGAGTTCTATCATCTCATTTGATATGATCCACTAAGGAATCTAAAATCTCAAAACCCTCTTAAAGACTGACTGATGTTTTTTACACCATTGCTGGTGCTCTTAGGGTAATTTGCAGTTCCGAGTAAAAGGGATTCAGGGTAGTCTGACAAGGTATGCAGCAAGTTACATGGCAGAACCTGTATCTTAATGGAGCTCTAACCTCCATGGCTTGTAAAAATGAACAAAGAGCTTTTTTCTTCTCTGTGTTACTGCTCTACAAAGCAACAGTAATCAGGAAATCTCAGTTCATTTCATTGCCAATAATAAAATCAAGAAGTAGAGTTGGCAGAACCTGAACATGCAAGGCAACAGCAAAGAGTACCCCATGATTGGAGGCTGTTGTAAAATGAACAACAAATACTCTCCCTTGAATTGTGGTGATCTCTGAATTATAGGTTCTAAGAGGTTTCATTAGCCACCGAGTTTCGGCAAATTTTGATGTTGCCTGCTTCAAAAGGTCAACCATGAGAAGTAATCTAGACCAGACAAAACAATCAATAAAATATAATCTGATAAGCGGAAGAAACAGAGCAACAAACAAACTAGGATTAACATGCAACATGAGTTGACATTGAATTCAGAACACATTTGGACAATTTCAGCATAAAATTATCCATACATCAACTGAAAGAAACAAATATGTTTCTGGCCTTTTAAATGCTGTTAAGAATCCCTTTAGTCCATTAGAGACAGGGCAAACAATCATACATGACAGATACGTTTAAGAAAAAAAATGAATAGAAGAAGAACTTCTTCAAGCACACCACAAATCGTTTAACCCATGGCATACTTCTGAGTCCAGCTTCTTGCAGTAGTTTCATACTTATTCCTGTCTGTCTTGTACATGTGAGCAATCTCTGGCACCAGTGGATCATCAGGATTGGGATCAGTCAACAAGGAACAGATTGAAAGCAAAACCTGCAAAACAAAAATAAAATCCTGTCAAAACCGACAACTGGAAATTTGGTTGCCAACCGGGAAACTGCAAATTCACATCATACCAAGTACATGCACCAATATGTAGAAGTAGAAATTAACCAGATGTGGTTCAGTATTTCTTAAGGCTAATTTGCAACATAACATCATCAAAATTCAAAAAAGATACTAAATTAGTTACCACCCATTCGTCTGAAAGGATACAAGGCCATAACATTTGTAAAATCAAGGCTTTAAGGAACATTAATACTGCAACAGATAGATGTTGGTTAACGTTTCTCGTCTAATCACAATGACATTCAGAATAAAAAGCGAATTAAAACTAGATTGCCAGTTCTATAAGTTCTAATATATTATGCAGTGCACCTGGAACATTTAAATAAGCCAAACAAGCCAGTAGTTTCCTCTAAAGAAAAACTGTCAATAAAAAGAGAGAAACAGTTTATTCTTCCAACATTCAGGTCAGCGTATGAGAGTCACAGAACATGAACCTTGGATATGGTTAGAGCAGGACTCCATTGCTCCTTCAAGATATCCAGGCAGATGCTGCCATTGCTATTAATATTTGGGTGAAACACCTTTGTCCTGAATGCGACCTGAAAGATGCATACATAGAAGATTGCTGAGAAACATGCACAGGAAAAGACATAAAGCAAGCAGCCCAAGCAATTAACCAAGATCAGCTAATAACAAGGAAAGAATAGTTGGTAGATTAAATTAAATTACCTTGGGAGGCTTAAATGGATAATCCGGAGGGAAATGAATGGTAACTAGGAAAACACCCCCAGCATATGGACTGTCAGGAGGACCCATGATTGTTGCTTGCCAATGGAACATGTCCTCAGCAACAGGACCTGGAAAAAACAAACAAAGCAGAACATATTAATACAATACAATGCAATACAACAACACCCACAAATAACTGAAAATCCTGAATACTAATTGCTGAAAAACAAAAGATACGGGATGATCAAACTCGATAACAGACCAATAAATTAATAATGTATACGTCTCCTCCATATATGGTATCAGGTACTGTGGACTTGAAGAGGATAAAGTTGAATTTGCAAAATGAGGTTCAAATTCTTTGCATAAGCTTTAAATTGCATTATTTGCTATCATGGTTATGAATAATAATAAGATTAATATCAATATTAATATAATTACACTAATGTGTAAATACAGGAGCCATCATCATCGGTTTCAATTAGAACAAACAAGCTAAATTCAAAGAAAAAGTAAAATCATCACTATAACGCATAGTAAATTCTGACGAACAGAAAAACAAGCATTCAAAAAGATTCCAAAAAAAAAAAGAAGCAATCAGAGGAGAAAAGGGATAACAACCAGCGCTGCATGATGTAGGAGGATCCTTCTGCAAATCCTTGAGTTCTTTCAAGATCCGTTTGGACGCCATCAGTAAATCAGCGATTCAGACCCTAATTATCTCAATAATCGAATAAACAAAAATTACAAAAGCAAAGACGAAAAGCAGAGCTCTTAGCCTCTAGATAAAAGAGAGGAGGAAGACGCGGAGAGAACAATAAAACCCTCCTATAAGAAGAAAAGGAAAAAATATGTGATTGGATATGGTGATGAGTTTTAAAATAAATGGATAGGACCGGCGGTAGTTTATTCTTTTCCCCTTTTATAAGGTGGTCCCCACAGGTAGCGTTTCCTTTACGTAAATACGACACAACCCAACCCCAGACTTTCTGTCGTCAAAAGTGGCCGTCGAATCGATACTCTTTCCCTCCCTTCCATCAATTTTATTAATCAGTGGATGGGTGGGAACCGTTCCTGTGGTTATACGGTGTCGTTTGACGATTCGTAGTCACTGGTAGAAGAAGGTAAGTGGAACTGGGTGGGTCAAATCAAGTCTCGTCTTCTGTGGGCGGCAATCACATGGATTCTGTAATACTATAGGAATCTTCGACTTCATGAAAACGTCGTCGGTTTCAGAATCCTACTTGTATTTTCTTGAAAAAGATATATATTCTCTTATTGGTTAGTAAAAATTGAAGGGATTCCACGATTAATAAAATAGAGATAAAATTTATTTAGAATTTCTAAAACAAAATAAGAGCTTTTAACATCAACATTATTGATGTCTGATTGAATTTTGATTCGGCATGCTGAGGAACCTTAATCGGTTGTGTCAAAACAAAGTTTAGTGTCATCTCAAGGACCACTTATCTTAAATAAGCATGAAAAACACTTGTCCACGTCGTAACATCAGATGGAGCCAGTATTGCCTTGTTTCCAATTGAACTAGTTCTCTTGCCATACGGGACTTGATTACTGTTTTTGGTTGGAAGATCATTAGTTCTTATCATACATATGCTTGATTATCAGGAAAAACACATAGGCAAAATCAAACATAAACAAGGCATTGGACAAACATAAAAGCTCAGGAATCGCAATCTTGTAATAATGATAAAACAAACACCTAGAGCACGGGAAAGAGTTGCTTGGACCATCACCGCCATCCTTCGTCTTCCTTCTTCGTGCCTACACTCTCTGGACCTGAATGTTGTGAGTAGATTGGAATCGCCAGATTGGTTGTCTACCACTTCGAACAAGTGCAACTTCTTCTCCTTCCTTTACCATCCCTCGGTCCTGTAAACAACAACCCAGAAATATATCATTATTATCCTGATAACCCATATATGCTTGAAAATATTCGTGGACATGGCCAGTTTGCAATTCCGGTGTAATGGCTCTCAAGCATCAAATGATATATTATTTTGGCCAATAACATGGTTCGTTATGTAGAATCCTACATTCTACAAGTCTTAATTTGTTTAACTTTTGATCCTTGAAACCTAATTTAGCTCGTAGCTTTTCCACAATTATGAATGCGTGAAAGAAGATACTTCCATAGAACTACCCCTATTCGCTACATGATGCACGATACCTACTTTTTGAGCTCACCAATTTTCGATAAAATAATAAGCTGCTAGACACAATCTCATCAATTGGATTCTTAGAAAGATTTAACGGAATTGTTAAATAAAAACTCACTTTGAGCACTGACAAGGCATTTGCAAAGGTTTCTTCAGAATCATCTGAAAATTGCATGTATATGGGACATACTCCTTGGTATAGAGCCAGTCTCTGTTGTATACTCTTCCTGTACGTCCACCAAAAGTCATGTAATTAGACAAACCGTGAAACTGATATATAATAAAAGTCTCAATCAAATAAATTTGGTATTTCCTCTGCCAAAAATAGAATGAACAGTAATTGAAATTTAGCATAGGAAACTCACTCATTTGTGAATGCAAAAATAGTTCCAGAAGGTCGATAATGGCTCAGTAATATAGCCATGAAGCCAGTCCTAGTAAAGACAACAATAGAGGTCCCTAGTGTGTTTGACATCATGGTTGCATGATATGCAAACATTTCGCTCATGTGGTTCTACAGAAAACAAGAAGTTTCGAGCGAGTGTTCAGAGACTATTAACTGCAATGGAGGACACAGAAAAGATGATAAGCTTGATTCTATGTACCTTGAAAGCTTGACCAAGATTTGGTGGCATTATACCACCAACTATGGTTGCTTCAGTTCGTAATGCAACTGTATGCATGACTTTCACAGCTTTCAAAGGGAACCTGCAAAGAATGAGATGGTTCCATTGAAGGTTTCAAAGCATAATTTCATGAATCCACCACCACTAAAATCAGCTTACTTTCCATGAGCTGTTTCTCCAGAAAGCATTACTGCATCAGAACCCTCACGAACAGCAATGGCAATATCAGATACTTCAGCTCGAGTTGGAGTTGGGTGAACGATCATGCTTTCCAGCATATTTGTTGCCACAATAACAGCTTTTCCCATACTCCGGCACAGTCTGATTATCTCTTCCTACAATTAGAAACGCATAACTGCTCAATTACATGTTTATAGAAACAGATGACCCTGATGCCACCAGGTCACCGCTCTCTAAGAAGCAACATACCTGCAAAAGTGGGACCTCCTCAATGGGAAGCTCTGCACCAAGGTCTCCTCTTGCAACCATGGCCTACATAAGAACACATACAACTCTCAGGTGCATAACTTACAGAATATATGAGTTGTTCACACTCTGCACCAAGGTCTCCTCTTGCAAACAAATTCTTGGAATTCCAAAACATGAACTAGATTCTCAAAAGCATAAAGAGGTGAGAAAAGCCAGATTCTTCTGAACTCATAAACCAAAATCACACTTCCATGCAGCCCCACTCATGCATACACACGACAAAAACTTGAATTTGTAAAACATTAAAATGAAATAAATAAATAAATGGCAGGAAGGCTGCTAAGCACCAGTGATTCAGTTGTTGTCATATAGAGTTTGAAACTAAAACTCAATGGCGTATCATATTCAAGTATAACACATTCAGTATTCAGCATGATTGAACTCAAAATGTTTTAGAGAGCTATTTAGAAGCTAAAAACACTAGATGAAATTATTACCCCATCCGATGCTGTGATTATTGAATGCAAATTTGGGATAGAATCTGCACTTTCGATTTTTACAATCACATGTATGTCTGCACCACAGCCTGCAAAAATAAAAGAAAAAGAAAATTCATGCATATTATGCTAGAAAATAATCATGCATACAACCCAAGTCAAACTTTAAAACAAAATCTAATGCATCACCTTTTAAATAATTCTTTAGCTCATGAACGACTTGTGCATCTTTAACAAAGGAAACTGCATAAAAGTCTACCTGGTTCTCCACTCCAAATTTTATATCATCCCAGTCCTTTTCTGGAGGAGAACATTTTGAACACAATAATTCATTTACACAAACACCACCACCACAACCATGGAGAAAAAATGGTAATGTAATAATAAGAAAAGCTTTAGGGAACATAAATAAATTGAATGTGTATTAATGGTATCAGGTTCAACCAGTGATGGAAGGGAGGTTTGCACTCTTTCCCCTGACATTCAAATGACGCCTAGACTTGAGTTCTCCTCCATCAATAACTTCACATTTGACCGAGTCTTCAGTCTTGGACTTCACCAAAAGTGACATCATACCACCTATAACGTCAACGAAGGTCAGCAGCACAGATAAATTAAAAAAAAAAAAGAACTAGAGAAAATTAATCATTAAAATTAAACATGGCATCTTTGACGTCCATTCACTTGAACCATTCACAACTTCCCAATAAACAGAAATCATACACGAAAATAGATCACCTCACATACCATCAACAAGAAGCATGTCACCAACTTCTACGTCATTGACAAAATCATCATAGTTAACACTAACACAATCAGCCGTGCCAACCCCTCTTTGAATCGTAAAAGTGAAATCTTGTCCAGGAGATAACATGATTGGTTGGGGCAAGTCACCACTCCTAACTTCAGGTCCCTGATAACACACGCAAAAGAATCCATTTTAATCCATGCAAGTAACAACAAGAATTTGCTCAATTTAAGATCAATCATAACTAAAGAAATAAATCTAAAAAAATAACTGGTAACCTGCCTTTGTATCAAGCATGATCGCAATGACATTATCTTTAGACTGAGCATTATATTCTTTAACTAAATCAATAACTTTTTGATGAGAAGCATGATCTCCATGAGACATGTTCAGTCGAGCAACATTCATTCCAGCCTCAGCCAGCTTCCAGATCATCTCCCTAGTGTTGGTCGATGGACCAACCGTGCATACAATCTTTGTCTTGCGTCTAACTACAGGCTTAGACCACATGGCCACTGACGTGTCTCCGCCTAATTGCTGCAAATCTCTCTGATAAAACCAGGACAAAATTAACACACATACCATTCTCCACTGCCACTCCACATGATTCCATTATGATTATAATTGAACTTAAAAAATATTTCAGATGGCTTTAAACAGGCACACATTCTTTTAATAACAAGAAGAAAATGAAAAAAAAAAAAGTACAGAAAAGAAAGATGGAGACCTGCGGTACATCCTCAGGAGAGACGGGAATAACTTCCGGTTCGAGAGATGAAGATCGCTTAGCAGCTTCAATGCGAGTGGCTCGCCGAGAAATTGTACGGCAGCTGCTGAGGTTTCTCCTGTTACCATTTCGTGACAATATGATCGAAGCAAAACCTCGAGGCTTTAGCTTGTCAATTACGCGTTCCCGTACGGATTTAGAGGCAGGTGAAGACGCCAACGAGGTGGCGGTAACAACCACTTGTGCCATATAGCAAAAACAAGAAAAAAGGCGTTTACAAATAAAAAGAAGGCGTGTTTGTGATCGAAGCCAGAAAATGTGATGCGATGAGAGGCAAAGAAGGAAAGGAAGAGGGAGGGACTATAGTCGGAGAAACGGCCAAAAATGGCGGAAATAGCGAAGAGAAGCGAGGGAGGGAAAGGGCGCTTAGTTTGTATCGACGAGGTGAGTGAGGGTGAAGGAGGTTTGTTGAATTTCACTTAGTTCTCAACTGTTTTTTCTACTCTCTTGTGGGATAGAATAGAATCATGGAAACGGAAAATCAAATCAAATTAAAATTTTAAAATTAAGTTGAATTTTTATTAATTTTAAAATTTATAAATCAAATTAAATTAAATATTAATTTAGTTAAATTTCTTTTTTTTAATTTTCGAATATTAATTTAAACATAGGAATTAGTTATTAAATATTAATTCTTTTAGGTTTTTCGTGAATGAAATGAGTCACATATGTCGAATTAGTAATACAAATAAAATGCAAAATGGAAAATCAAATTTAAAAAACATGCCTGACATTATTAAATCCATCATTTCCATGATTTGGTAAAGGCTTTAACTTCAGACGTAAGACCATCCCGGTGGCCGGCGGAGTTCTTTCTGATGGGCCAAGATTTCGATTAAATTGTCTCAGACCATTACTGAGGTGGCCCAAGCTCTTCCAACCGTGTTATGCACACTTGAGAAATTTATAAACATACATAACTTTTAAAAAATATTATCATAAATATTCAATTTTTTTAAAAAATATCAAAACTATATATTTTTATTCAAATATACACTTTTTTGATATTTTTCTTAAAAATATCCTTTATTTGAGGTTTTTTAATTTAAATTTCATCTTTTAATATTTTTAAAATTACCTTTTTTCATTATTTTTTCTTATTTAATTTCAATCAATTTATTTTTTTCTAATTCAAATATCATAACATCTAATTACATTAAATCCAAAATAATATCAAATAAATCATATACCTTAATTATATGTATCTTATATTTTTTTTAAATTAATACTACAAAGTATATATTAATTATAATTTAATTACTTATATTTTAAATATTAAAGTTATCTAATAATATGTATTTTATAGTATACCTAAAATAATAATCTATATATATTTAATATCAAATAACAAAAAATTCATAGTTATTTTTTCTAATTATATATTGTTATATATTCATATTGTATATTATGTATATTCAAAACTTTATTGATATTCACTATAAAAATATATAGATTTAGTTTGATTTAAAATTAAATTATTTTTCACATAGCTCAAAAATAAATATTAATGTATAAATATTTAATGTATACTTTAATTATAAAATTATTTAATCATGTATATTTTAAATACATTTATTGATATATACTATAAAGCTATATAAATTATTTTGATTTAAAATTAAATTATTTTCTTTTAAAATTCATACTAAGATTACATAATGTCAATTAATATATATATATAACAATTATGAAATTACATCCACTCATTTAAAAACAAGATATTTATGTATTTTTAAAAAATTATGATATCATATTGAGAATACTAACTTTAGTAATATAAAAAATCATATCCCCTAAAAGAGTATTATAACTTATGAATACCCATGGATTAAACATGGAGGAACAAGTTTGAATAAATAATGAATACCCAATTTGTTTAATGTGGTATAGAAGATGTACCGATTTGTATTATTGGCTACTTGTACCAGAAAATTTGGTCTTTGTCCACTTCATTCTCCGACATCTGAAGGAACCCTTGTCTGCTATTTTTGTTTTTCAATGGTATTCCATGATTAGATACCCTTTACAATTGAGAAAGGAAACCACTTTCTAAGCAAACAAGTTATTATCTACTCATCTTTGAGGGCTGTTTCTTGATGACACTTGGGACTTTTACTTTATAGAGCAAGGGCTTTAATAGCTCTTATGATGAAGTCTTTGATTTAATATTCCTGTCGCATTTAGGACTTGTGTAACATCGAAATCATTAAACTGGGTAAAGATGAGACAGAAATTAAAGCAACTAAAGTTGGATCAACGTTTTGTCTTCAATTTCACTAAAAAAAAATGTTAAATGGCTACGGAATTTAGCTACGGAATTAATTCCGTAGCTAAATAGTGACGGACTTAACTACGGAATTAATTCCGTAGCTAAATAGTGACGGATTTTGCTACGGAATTAATTCTGTAGCTAAGTCCGTCACTATTTAGCTAC